>CM035429.1:109771825-109806825 GCA_020310875.1 Ceratopteris richardii | reverse complement strand
GCTCACAACTCCCACTGCAAATGTAATGTCTGGTCTTGTAGCTACCATAGCATACATGAGACTGCCAACAACAGATTCATAGAGAATTTTGGTTATGAATTCCTTTTTGTCATGTGATTTGGGGCAATCATCCTTACTCAATTCACATATGTGGGTAAGGGTGTACTCAATGCCTTTCCACCCTGCATATTGAACCAGTGAAGTACTTTGGATATGTACTCACTTTGAGACAAGTATATGCATCATTTACTCCTATCATAAGTAATGCGCATGCCAAGAATATGTTTGGCATCCCCCAAATCCTTCATATCAAATGTCTGACTCAACTTCTTCTTGAGAATTGACAAGTCATAAGAGGACTACCCAACAATCAACGTATCATCGACATAAAGTATCAAGCATATCAAGCTGCCATCTGTGCATCTCTTTGTGTAGAGACAATGATCCTCGTTGCTTCGAGAATAGCCTTGGGACTCCATAAAAGCATCAAACTATGGTACCATTGTCTAGGGGACTGTTTGAGTCCATACAAGCTCTTCTTGAGCTTACAAACTAGACTTTCCTTGCTAGGAACTACATAACCCTCTGGTTGTTTCATATAGATCTCATCTCTATTGTCCTTCTTGACCATATCTAAGAAAAATGCATTTCTTTGAGTTATGGTCCAACTTTTGCCTAAGATTCTTTGGTATATGAACATATGACTCAAACCCCTGTCCATAACTCTTGTGCCACTTTCAGACCTTTGGCGGTACTAGGTGAAGGGTTCATCACATGAACTGCAGTCAATACTGCTTCTGCCCAGAAACCTTGTGAGAGGTTTACATGATGCAACATAGAAACTTCCCTATCTTGAATATTTCTATTCATCCTTTCACCTACACCATTCTGTACTGGGGTATACGGAGGTGTAAACTCTCTACGAATCCCTTTAGATTGACTATAAAGGCTGAATTCATGTGATGTATAATCACCCTCGTTATCTGAACGTAAAGCCTTAAGCTTAGTTCCTTTTTTAGCCTCAACTGAAGCAAGCCATTTTCTGAAAGTAGGGATTACCTCATCCTTTTTTTTGATAGGATATACCCAAACTTTTCTAGTAGCATCATCTATGAAAGTGATAAAGTAAAGAGAGCCACCTAAGGACCTAGTGGGCATAGGACCACACACATTTGTATGAACGAGATCTAAAGGCTGAATTGAAGAGTCAATGTGCATTCTATGCACATTTCTGCTTTTCTCTCCATATTGATAATGCTCACGAAATGAAAAAAATGAGAAAGATAACACAGGTAAGTAGCCAGAAAAAGAAAGATTTTCCATTCCACTACGAGATATATGGACCAAACGACCATGCCAAATACAAGCCATAGGTTGTTCAGTAAGAGCTAATAAGTGTTCTTTCTATGATACAAATGAAGGATAAAGTGAGGCAACTTTGCTTCCTTTTGCAATAACCATATTGCCCTTTGATATACAAAAGGACTGAGCATAGAAGACCAACTTCTAACCAAGGTCATCAAGTTGACGAACTGACATCAAACTGCATGATAACTGAGGTACATGGCATACATTATGCATAGTAAATTTTGAACCATCGATGAACTGCACAACCACATCTCCAATCCCCACAACATCACACTGGTAAGAATCACCAAGTCTGACGGTACCCTGAGATTTTGCTACATAATTAGAGAACCATTCTCTGTGTGGTGTCACATGGAAAGAAGCACCAGAATCTAGCAACCATGTGTGGGAAAGAGAATCAGCCATAAGAGCCTCAATTGGCACTTTACTATCAAGTGTCAGCACATCAACATCATCAAAAATAGCAATAATTTCTTCAATCTTCACCTTCGAAGTAGATGGTGTAGGTAATTGTTTAACATGCCCATCAACATTCTGTCCTTACTTTTAGCATTCTTTAATGCATAACAATCTTTCTTCATGCGTCCTTTCTTATGACAATAATGGCATTTGATATCCCTCTTCCTTGATTTACTTCTACTCTTATTCTGTTGACCATTCTTTTCCTTGTTCTTGCTCTTGCCACATTGCTAATTCTTTCCTTGGTAAGAATCACGAACATTATATGCATCTCCACTCTGAGTGCCAATCATAGATTTTCTAAAAATCTCCTCACTCGAGAGTCCTCCACATATGTCATCATAGACGAGTTTACCACCACGTGCACTATTGCTAATAGCTATGCAAAACGTATCCCATGATGATGGAAGGTGCATAACATCAATACTGCTTTCATTTCATTATCCATATCCATTTTCTGAGCCTATAACTAGGAGAATATAGCATCAAACTCATTTAGATGAGCAACAACACTATCTGTGTCCTTCATGCGAAGGTCATATAATTTTCTCATCAGGTACACTTTATTTGATGCTGTATATTTTTCATATGTATTGCATAACTTCTTCCAAAGCCCCTCTGCACTTTCATAGTATAATATTATAAAGTAAACATTATCTGCTTGGTGGAAGTAAATGGTCCTGGCCATTTCATCTAACTCATCTTAATCATCTTCATCCATGTCAGCAGGCTTCTTTGAAATCCCATTTACTGGCTTTCGTTGCCTCCTTTGGATCAGCACATCTTTAATCTGATTCTTCCATAGAGCAAGGTTTGTGCCATCAAATTTTCGGATCTCAAAATGGTCTTTTCCTTGCAAGTTATAACTCCTCCTCGGAATAGTGGCACTAGACCTTGATCCACCAGATGTGCCTGAGACCTTTGATGCCATGATGGTAGAGAACCTAATAGAATGATAATGGAGCTAGAAGGGTCCAAACACCAATGAATAAGTGTATCAAGGAGTAAATTGACCATTGTATAGTTGATAAAACCAAAAAATATGGAAAGATTTTGCTAGAGTATCCTTTGCAAAATGAGCGTATGTCTAGTGTCAAAATATCATAAAACTACAAGTACCAACATCTTTACGTGCATAGTGAATCACTGACTCCACTGCATATAATGAGTTACCCAATAGAAGCCAACTAGGCTTATCAAGCACCTATGAACAACTATCATACGTCTCCTATGGTGAGGCTGGGTAAGTCTTCCACCTGCATCATCGAAGATTCTCCGACATCAGGGTGTCTCCGAGTTAAGAAAACCTCACCACAACCCTCTTTATCAAGCATAAAAGGCTTTATGCAAAAATGTAACCACTATATCAATGACCACATGGACGTACATAAGCGATATCCACAAACGCGTACATGGTGTGTATGTGATCAATATATGTAGTAAAATGACACTAAAATGCTGAATGCACATCCCAAAAACTAGCCAACAACACCTACAAGTGTCTGTCAAATCTGATGTTTTAGGCTAAAAAAACCTACATAAATTTACACCAAATGCTCCCACCAAAACTGAAAACCTTTTGAGAAAGCTGTAGTTTTATGAGTGTGGCTGAGAACACAGGCCCAAAGGTTGATATTTATTGTCAGAGAAGTACAAAGAACACTCTCCTTGATTTTCTAAGACATGTTTGAAGAGAACTATGTGCGAAAGTACTCAAAATGGCTCTAAAAGACACCCCAAAAATGCTTCAAAAGCAGACTTTGAAAGCAAAGAATGAAGCTTTGAGGGACCAAAACATGTTCAAGGTAATGTTAACCTTAGTCTTTCCCCTTCTTCAGACACAACAAGAGTGTAGTTTAGTGGCAAGAGATTGCCACGGTTAAGTGAGCTCCATCACTTCGCTCACATAAAAGGAACAAATCTTTTGCATTGAAATGCTCTGATACCAATGAAGCATTTTGATGGCGATGCACCACAGTGCACTCTCCTTCTTGAGAGATCCACGATGATATCCTCGCAGTAGAAAGTTGAGCTACTAGGGCCACACACGGTACTCCGCACAGAGGTTGGTTGAACAGACCACTATATGTTTTATTAAAGAACATATACAAAGAAGTGTCCAATGGGCATTTGGCCTTTCACATGGACACTAACAATAACAAGTAGGTAGGTAGGATGCTAGGTAGGTAGGTTGGTAGGTTGGTTGGTTGGTTGATTAGTTGGTTGGTTGGTAGGTGATGGAGAATGTTAATCTCCAAAAGAACAACTTATTCTTGTGATTAGAGCACCTCTATACCAAGAATAAGTCAAAACCTTTCACACATTTAGAGGATCAATTATTAACTATCAAAAGATTAACAATTCTGTGAAGAAGATGATACACAGAAAAGTCTGCTGTAGTATTTCTTCACATTGACCTATCAACTCTGTAAAGTTTTTGATGAAACTTTGTACGAATCATCTCCTAGAGATTGCGCATCTATTCCAAGTTGAATCTCTTCAAAAGATTAAGTGTAGCTTGAGAAATCAACTTCTCAAGTTACCTATGTCAGAAACTGTACTTCTGAGAAGTCGATTCAGACACCCCTAACTTCTTAACTTTGGTTCTCACAATATCTAACCCGTTTTGCCAAATGCTTTTAGCCACGAGTAGATCACCTTCCAACTTAAAGATTAAGTGCTTGCTTGCACAAAACTTTAAACTATGGAGTGAGCACTGATCAAAAGATTAAACTCGAAATTTGCGCCTGTTTCAGAGAACTGTAGACATTCAATACATATGAATGTTCCTACTCACAATTCTCCTAGCCTGTTTACAATTGGACTCTGAAATTCAGGTCACAGACTCATTAACTAACAACTTAGATATCCTCAAAAGGATTTCACAAATGATCAAACACAGAAGGAGCAGACACGAAAAGATCGGGCGCAATATTTCTTCATTAACTCAGAAAATTACAACTGAGTGATGAGAGCTACCACAAATTTACTTTCCTCTATCTCATAGCTTCTATCTCCCTAATTCTTGACTTCTAACTATTGTCACATATGCTCTCATACATGCCCCGACTTTTCTCAAGATATTTATAGACAATTTGTACATAATTCTTACTGAACAAAAGATCTAAGTCATCTATGACTATGCTAATGTACATATGTGTACACTTCTCTTGTCCTCTGATTGTAATCTTCTTCCACACTTTAGGAATTGATTCTTCCTTCATCATTTGATCTTCCAAGCCTTCAATTGGTGATTGGTATGCACCAACAGTAGGTTGGTTTGTTGGTTGGTGGGTAGGTAGGAAGGTAGGTAGGTTAGTTACTTGGTAGGTAGGTAGGTAGGTTAGTTGCTTGGTAGGTAGAGAGGTAGGTAGGACAGTAGGTAGGACGATAGGTAGGACGGTAGGTAGGATGGTAGGCAGGACAGTAGGTAGATAGGTAGGTAGGCTGGTAGGTAGGTAGGATGGTAGGTAGGATGGTAGGTAGGACGACAAGTAGGACGATAGGTAGGATGGTGGGTAGGTAGATAGGTAAGTAGGTAGGTCAGTATGTAGGACGGAAGGTAGGATGATAGGTAGGTAGGATGGTAGGTTGGATGGTAGGTAGGTAGGTTAATAGGTTGGTAGGTTGCTAGGTAGGTACGTAGGTAGGTAGGTAGGTCGGTCCATCGATCGATCCGAAGGTAGGTCAATCGGTCGGTCGAAAGGTAGGTCAGGTGAGTACCTAGATAGATAAGGTCCATCTCAAGGTAGGTAGGTAGGTCAAAAGGTAGGTAGGTAGGACAAAAGGTAGACAGGTAGGTAGGTAGGTAGATAGATAGATAGATAGATAGATAGATAGATAGATAGATAGATAGATAGATAGATAGATAGATAGATAGAAAAATAGATAGACAGACACATAGATACGAACATACATAGATAGACAGATACATAGATAGATAGACATATAGACACATAGATAGACAGATAGATAGACAGACAGACAAACAGACAGATAGATAGATAGATAGATAGATAGATAGATAGATAGATAGATAGATAGATAGATAGATAGATAGATAGATAGATAGATAGATAGATAGATAGATAGATAGATAGATAGATAGATAGATAGATAGATAGATAGATAGATAGATAGATAGATAGATAGACAAACAGATAGATAGAAAGACAGATAGGTATATAGATAGATAGACAGATCGATAGATAAACAGATCGATAGATAGACATATAGATAGATAGAGACATATATAGATAGAAAACTGGAAACACAGAAATAGATAGATAGACAGACAAATAGACATACAAACAGATATATAGATAGATAGACAAACAAACTGATAGAGAGAGAGAGACATACAGATGCACAAACATACAAACAAACATACATATAGAGAGACATACAGACAGACACGCAAACAAATAGGTAGGTAGGTAGGTAGGTAGATAGATAGATAGATAGATAGATAGATAGATAGATAGATAGATAGATAGATAGATAGATAGATAGATAGATAGATAGATAGATAGATAGATAGATAGATATATAGATAGATAGATAGATAGATAGATAGATAGATAGATAGATAGATAGATAGATAGATAGATAGATAGATAGATAGATAGATAGATAGATAGATAGATAGATAGATAGATAGATAGATAGATAGATAGATATATAGATAGGTAGATAGTAGGTAGGAGGTAGGTAGGTAGTGAAAGAACTTGGAGAAGCTTGTAGGAGGTAGAAAAGTAAGTTTCGAAGCGATGAAGTTTGGTCCAGGCAACCGGCACAAGACCAGTTCTTGAGCTTATGGAGACTCAAATAGACCTTATAGTCATGCGATAAGTGCAATAAAATGCACTATGTACTTTGGAGCATCAAGGAGAGAGAGTCGATAAAACAGATAGGGTTGCACATGGACTAGCTCAAAAAACTTACTATCTTTGGATGAGACAATGAACTTCAAATGCTCATAGCAACGAACATGATAACAATTAGAGACAATCCTTTTATGGGAGTGATACACATAGGGTTGAGTGTATAGAATGCACAAGAGTATAAGGAATAAACAAAATATGCTTTAGGAATGAATCAGACACTCAACGGTGGTAGCTCCTATTTTTCAGGAATACAAAGAGATTGACCGTGACATAGAAACATTGAGATTTCTCCCAATCTACTGACCAAATGCTATGAAAATTTACAAGCATAAATAGACAATAATACCTTTCAATGAGCTATGTCTCATCCAATTTCGAACTCTGTGGAGAGAGCAACATCCTTTGTAAGCTTACTGTTGGCGAAGAAGATGATGCAGAAAAATGAAGGAGAAAGACAATGATGGTCACAAGTGTACGTATATTGCTTCCATGTATTGTACAAGTGGGGTTGAAGTCTTTATATAGACTTGTCAAGTGCTCCACGACTTCTACAAGATGATTTTAAATTCAAATGAAGGTGATAAGAGTTGTTGGAGGGAATCAATTCACTTTCCTACAATCTAGGAAAAGTGGAGATCTAGTTTGATAAAATTTTAGGTGATTGATTGATTGATTTGATTGCAACTCAACCATTAAAAATTCGTGGAGCTTTAGCACTCTCTTTCTACTTTTACATGTGTAAAGTTCTGAGCTTTTACAATGGTTAAAGATCCATGAAAAATCTTTTAAAAAAATACAATAAGTGAGCATAAGAAAAAGAACTCTCCAATGGATATTCCTTCGACGTAATCCAAGCCATGGTTTTTGATGTAGATCAAATCCACCTCAAGCATATCCTAAGCTTGATGTTCCAATAGATCCCCCTCAATCTAAAGTATGCTTGAGTCTTCATTCTCTAATAGGTTGAACACCTACCATAGCTTTGAATCTACAAAGCTTTATTCCATCAAGTGCCTTCATCATCATATCTGCTACTTGCTTTTCAGTAGGAACAAAAGAAATGTCAATATCCTTTGCCATGAGCTTCTCCCTGATGAAGTGGTAATGCACCGCTATGTGTTTGGTTCTTGCATGGAAAATAGGGTTTGGTGCTAGATGCATGGAACTTACATTATCTCCAAATATGTGAGGTTTGGAACTCACAAGTCCCAAATCTGTTACAATGCTTTTGACCATATTGCCTCTTGAGTTGCTATGGTCAAACCTCTATACTCTGCTTGAGTTGAGGATAAATCAACTACAAGTTGCTTCTTGGAACTCCATGACACTAACTTTGAACCTACAAATGCTAAGTAACCAGAGGTACTTCTTCTATCATCCTTAGTTCTTGCCCAATTCTACATCTGCATAGATTTTGATATCCAAATTTGAAGAGTAAGGATAAAATATACGTTCATTGATTGTACCTTTGAGGTATTTGGGTACTCTCTTAGCTGCATCCATGTGTGGTCTTCTAGGTGAGTGCATGAACTGACTAAGCACTTTGACACTATATGAGATGTCTACCCTTGTATGAGTAGCATATATCAAGCTACCTACCAAGATTTGATATTCTTTCATGTCTTCAATTGTCTCACCTTCATAAACACTAAGTTTATGATTCATCTCCAAAGGTGTACCTATAGGTTTAACGTTCTACGTTTTGAACTTGAGAAGTAGATCTTGAATGTATTGTCTCTGAGTCAAATACATTCCTTCATCTGTGCATATCACCTGCATACCTAGGAAATATGTGAGCTCACCTAAGTCACTGATTTTTAACTCCCCTTGCATGTGTCTCTTGATCCTTTGAATGCCATTCAAATTATCACTTGTCACAATAATATCATCTACATATACATATAGATAGATAACCTCATTGTGATCCCTTTTGATGAATAGGGAAGGATTTGAGTTGCTAGGTCTGAACCCTTGATCTTGAAGGTATGTAACCAACCTGTAATTCCAAGCTCTAGGAGCTTGTTTTGATCCATACAATGCTTTCTTGAGACTGCAAACATAAGATGCATGATTAGGGTTTTCAAAACTTGGTGGTTGTGACATGTATACCTCTTCACTTATCTAACCATTTAATAATACATTTTTCACATCAAGTTGGAGAAGTCTCCAATTCCTTGCAATAGCTACACTTAGCAATGTTTTGATTGTAGTCATCTTTGCAACTGGTCAGAATGTTTCCTCATAGTCTATACCATGATTTTGTGAGCATCCTTTGGCAACTAATCTTGCCTTGTACCTACAAACTAATCCATCCAAGTTTCTTTTAACTTTATATACCCATCTGCAACCAATTACCTTTTGATTCGGTGACATTGGAACCAAATCCCAAGTGTCCATCTCCTCAATGCATCTATTTCTTCTTTCATGGCCTTTTCCCAATTAGGGTTTCCCTTTGCCTCTTCATAGGTTGATGGTTCTATTGAAATTGAATCTTTTTTGAAGTAGATTGAATGCTTTGTAACAAATGTGGAATCATATCCATACCTTTCTAGTTGTTTCTTCTCTCTTGCTGATCTTCTAGGTGCTTGTTTGGAGCATTCTCCGACCTCTTGCATCTTTGCTTTGCCTCTCAACTTCCATAGTTTATCCTTTTCTCTTTCACCTTGGTCATTGTTTGTATCACTTCTTGGATCCTAGACCTGTGTATCATGCTTGCTTCCTAATTGATGAGAATAAGAATCAAGATCATATGGTAGAGCTACCTTTTGTTTGTCTTCATCATACCAAGACCTGTGTTCTTCAAACACAACATCTCTACTTGTCGTGAAATTCTTGGTTGAAGGATTATAGAACCTGTAACCCCTGAGTTGAATCATATCCAATAAACACTACCTTTGTTGCCCTTTCATCTAGCTTACCTCTTATTTGCAATGGTACAGAACATAAGTTAGACAACCAAACACCTTGCAATGTCCAAGACTAGGTTTTCTTCCATGCCATGATTCATAAGGAGTCATACCTTGAAGTGATTTGGATGGTAGTCTATTGACAAGGTACACAGTAGTTGAAATAGCTTCTACCCATAGATAATGTGGCAAATTCTTCTCTTCACGCATTGTTCTGGATGATCCAACCAATGTCTTGTTTCTCCTCTCTCCAATTCCATTTAGTTGAGGAGAGTCCCTGGTAGTCACTTTCCTTTTGATACCTTTATCTTGCAAGAACTCATCAAACTCTTTGGAGAAGTATTCTCCCCCTCCATCAGATCTGATATTCTTGAGTGATCTACCTGTATGATTCTCCACATGTGCTAGATAGTTTTTGACACAATCGAACACTTCATTCTTACATTTGATGAAGAATAGAATAGTTCATCTACTATGGTCATCAATAAATGAGACATAATACCTTGATATTTCCGATGAAGGTTCTTGACTTGGTCCCCATACATCTGTATGTACTTAGTCGAATAAGTTGTTGTGGATGTAGCCTTTGTGGTTGAATATTTGTCTTTCTACCTTCCCAATGTGATATGCATCACACCTCTTGATCATTTGTTGCTTTGATATGTTTGGAAGTCCAAGAATACTTTGATCCCTGCATATATCCTTCAAGGTTCTTTCATTCACATGAGCAAGTCTCTTATGTCACGCCAAGCTCACTTAGGGTTTGAGACCCAAAAGTGGATAGAGCTATGTTTATCGTTTCTCCTGCTTCAAAAGTAAGAGCCTACCATGCTTCTCAGCTCTGGCTACCTTCTTAAATCCTTGACATGGATCTTCCACAAAAGCTCCGTGTTGGATGAACCTAACTTGCAAGCCTTTTTCAACTATTTGGCCTACACTTATTGGGTTTTTAGTGATAGTGGGTACATAGAGAACCTTATTTAGAATGTTTGCCCTGCCATTGGAAGCTTTGACATTACCAATCTTCTCCACATTGTGCTTTGTGTCATCCCGTCTTTGTACTTCATGTCTATGCTTTGGACTTTCCAAATTAGATAGAAGAGCAATGTTGCTTGCAACATGATTCGAACATCTTGAATCTATGTAGAACAAATGATCATCTTCTTTACCTTCTTTGTGGCTTTGATTCATAAGAAGAAATGTGTCTTCATGTGGTTGATCTTTTGAATAATTGTTGAAGTCCCTTCTGTTATAGACCCTATTGTTATTGTTCAAGTTGTGTCCACCTCTGCCTCTATTGCTGCCATATCCATCTCTTCCACTTCCTTTCTGGGTCTTCCCATGGAACCAACAATACTGAGTGTGTGGTTGGTCTTATCGGAGATGGCACAAGGCTGAACATTCTGATCTTTGGCTTTGTCATGCTTTGGTCCTTTCTTCTTTCCTTTCCACTTTCTCTTGCTTGCGAAGTTGGCTTGGGAAGTCTCCTCTTCATCTTCTTCCTTCTTCTTTCCTTTTAGATTCTTATCCTTCTTATCTACATATAGAGCACTAGTTGAATTACCATGATAGGAGTTAAATTGAGGTATTTAAGTACTCTCTTAGCTTCATCCGTGTGTGGTATTCTAGGTGACTACGTGAAGTGACTAAGCAGTCTGACACTATATGAGATGTTTTCCCTTGTATGATTAGCATATATCAAGCTACCTACCAATCTTTGATATTCTTTCATGTCTTTAATTGTCTCATCTTCATAAACACTAAGTTTATGATTCATCTCCAAAGGTGTAGCTGTATGTTTATCATTCTCCATTTCGAACTTGAGAAGTAGATGCTAAATGTATCCTCTCTGAGCAAATACATTCCTTCATCTGTGTATATCACCTGCATACCTAGGAAATATGTGAGCTCACATAAGTCACTGATTTGAACTCCTCTTGCATGTGTCTCTTGATCCTTTGAATGCCATTCAAGTTATCACCTATCATAATAATATCATCTACATATACACATAGATAGATAACCTCATTGTGATCCATTTTGATGAATAGAGAAGGCTCTGAGTTGCTAGGTCTCAACCCTTGATCTTGAAGGTATGTAAGCAACCTGTAATTCCAAGCTCTAGGAGCTTGTTTCAATCCATGCAATGCTTTCTTAAGTCTACAAACATAAGATACATAATTAGGGTTTTTAAAACCTCGTGGTTGTGACATGTATACCTCTTCTTTTATCCAAACATTTAGAATGCATTTTTCACATCAAGTTGGAGGAGTCTCCAATTCCTTGGAGCAACTACATTTAGCAATGTTCTGATTGTAGTTATCTTTGCAACTCGTGAGAACGTTTCTGCATAGTCTATACCATGCATTTGTGAGCATCCTTTGACAACTAATCTTGCCTTGTACTTGCAAACTAATCCATCTGAGTTTCTTTTAACTTTATATACCCATCTACAACCAATTACCTTTTGATTTGGTGACATTGGAACCGAATGTCCATCTCCTTCAATGCATCTATTTCTTCTTTCATGGCCTTTTCCCGATTAGGGCTTCCCTTTGCCTCTTCATAGGTTGATGGCTCTTCTGAAATTGAATCTTTTGCCAAGTAGACTGAATGCTTTGTAAAAAATGTGGAATCATATCCATACTTTTCTGCTTGTTTCTTCTCTCTTGCCGATCTTCTAGGTGCTTGTTTGGAGCATTCTCCAACCTCTTGCATCTTTTCTTTGCCACTTGACTTCCATAGTTTGTAATCCTTTTCTCTTTCATCTTGGTCATCGTCTGTATCACTTCTTGGATCTTGGACCTCTGTATCATGCTTGCTTCCTAATTGATGAGAATGAGAATCAAGATCATATGGTAGAGTTACCTTTTGTTTTTCTTCATCATACCAAGACCTGTTTTCTTCAAACACAACATCTCTACTTGTAGTGAATTGTTTGGTTGAAGGATTATAGAACCTGTAACCCATCTGAGTTGAATGATATCCAATAAACACTGCCTTTGTTGCCCTTTCCTCTAGCTTATCTCTTATTTGTGATGGTACATGAACATAAGCTAAACAACCAAACACCTTGCAATGTCCAAGAATAGGGTTTCTTCCATGGCATGCTTCATAAGGAGTCATACCTTGAAGTGATTTGGATGGTAGTCTATTGACAAGGAACACATAAATTGAAATTGCTTCTACCCATAGATAATGTGGCAACTTCTTCTCTTCAAGCATTGATCTGGCTGATCCAATCAATACCTTGTTTCTCCTCTCTGCAATTCCATTCAATTGAGAAGAGTACCTGGTAGTCACTTCCCTTTTGATACCTTTATCCTGCAAGAACTCATCAAAGTCTTTAGAGAAGTATTCTCCCCCTCAATCACATCTGAGCTTCTTGAGTGATCTACCTATATGATTCTCCACATGTGCTAGATAATTTTTGAAGCAATCGAACACTTCATTCTTACTTTTGATGAAGTATAGAATAGTCCATCTACTATGGTCATCAATAAATGAGATATAATACCTTGATCCTGGCAATGAAGGTTCTTGACTTGCTCCCCATACATTTGTATGTACTAAGTCCAATAAGTTGTTGTGGATGTAGCCTTTGTGGTTGAATGGTTTTCTTTGTGCCCTCCCAATCTAACATGGATCACACCTGTTGATCATGTGTTGCTTTGATGTGTTTGGTAGTCGAAGAACACTTTGATCCCTTCATATATCCTTTAAGGTTATTTCATTCACATGAGCAAGTCTCTTATGCCACACTTCAAGCTCATTTAGGGTTTGAGACCCAAAAGTGAATAGAGCTTTATTCTTGGTTTCTCCTACTTCAAAAATAAAGAGCCTACCATGCTTCACAGCTCTTGCTATCTTCTTAAAGCCTTGACATGGATCTTCCACAAAAGCTCCATGTTAGGTGAACCCAACTTGCAAGCCTTTTTCAACTATTTGGCCTACATTCATTAGGTTTTTAGTGATAGTGGGTACATAGGGAACCTTACTTGAAATGTTTGTTATGCCATTAGAAGCTTTGACATTACCGATCTTCTCCACATTGTGCTTTGTGTCATACCTTGTTTGTACTTCATGTATATGCTTTGAAATTTCGAGATTAGATAGAAGAGCAATGTTTCCTGCAACATGATTCGAACATTCTGAATCTATGTAGAACAAATGATCATGTTCTTTACCTTCTCTGTGGCTTAGATTGATAAGAAGCAATGAGTCTTCATGTGGTTGATCTTCTGAATAATTGTTGAAGTCCCTTCTATTATAGCCTCTATTGTTATTGTTGAGGTTGTGTCCACCTGTACCTCTATTGCTACCATATCCACCTCTTCCACTTCCTTTCTGAGTCTTCCCATGGAACCAACAATTCTGAGTGGTGTGATTGGTCTTATCACACATGGCACAAGGTTGAACATTTTGACCTTTGACTTTGTCATGCTTTGGTCCTTTCTTCTTCCCTTTCCACTTGCTCTTGCTTGTGAAGTTGGCTTGGGAAGTCTGCTCTTCATCTTCTTCCTTCTTCTTGCCTTTCAACTTCTTATCCTTCTTATCTACATATAGAGCACTAGTTGAATTACCATGATAGGAGTTACCTTCCTTTGTGCCATTATTGGCCTCTTGATTGAAGAGTTTTCCAAGAAAGATGTTGAAGTCTAGAGCTTGCACATCCATGATGAGATCATAAACCGTCAAGAAAGATTGCCATTGCTTATCACTTGAAATCCCATTGAGAATTCGCCTCATGATAGCCTCTTCTTCAATCAGCTCTCCAATGGATGCTAACTCATCTACAACCTCCATAACCTTGGTAACAAACTCCATGATGGTTTGTTTAGGTGTCTTCTTCACTTGGTTGAACTCGTTTCATAGATGATTATTTCTTGCTTTGGTACTAGCAGAAAAGAAAGTCTCTAGGGCATCCCCTTGAGATGTCTTTCATCCTCTAATATGTGGTAATAGAAAGTCAGAGATAGAGTTTAGTATGTACAACCTTGCTTGAGCATCCCTTGCGCACCAAAGTGTGAGCTTATCTATCTCCTCTTGTGAAGGTCCTCCTTTGGATCTTGGAATAGGCATAGCTTCATCACCTTCTACAATTCCATAAAGATTTCTACCTTGCAAATGCCAACCGGCACAAGACCAGCCCTTGAGCTTATGGAGACTCAAATAGACCTTATAGTCATGCGATAAGTGCAATAAAATGCACTATCTACTTTAAAGCATCAAGGAGAGAGAGTCGACACAAAATAGATAGGGTTGCGCATCGACTAGCTCAAGAAACTTACATTTGTTGGCAATTACCTTCATCCTTTCTTTTCTTGGAACTAAAATCCATGTTTTGTTGTCTTCAAGGGCTTTGTACTCTTCTTCCATAGCTTCTTGCCACTTCTTTGTGTCTTTGGCCTCTTCATAGGTAGAAGGTTCATGATCTTTGATAACCTGAGTCATGAAAGCATAATGCCTAGCAATATAACTATCATAAACAAGCCTTGAGATTGGATGTTTTACCCTTTTTGACCTCCTTTCTTCTCCTTTTGGTGAAATGAACCTTCTTTGCCTTGGTGCCTTGATTTGTGCTTTTGATGTAGCTTCCCCTTCTAACATAGGTTCTTCAAAGTCTTCTGCTTCATGTCCATCTTCATCAAGCTCTACCAATCTTTCCTTTCCTTTATTTACTGATTGATAGGCTGAATCCATGCTTGAACTCCTTTGTATGATTGGATCACTGATTTCCAAGCTATCTTGAAAACTAGCTTCATATCTCCTCTCTACCTCTTCAATATCTTCATCTTGCAATGGAACTTTAGAAGCATACCATGGTTTGAGTTCATCAAACACTACATCTCTAGATACCGTTAACTCCTTTGTATTAGGCTTGTAGCACTATAAAATTTTCACTCCGTAGCCTAACCAATAAACATACATCTTTCAGCCCTTGCATCCATCTTACATCTCAATTCTTGTGGCACATGTGTGTAGCACACATACCCAAAGATTCTAATGTGTGAAAGATGTGGTTGCCTTCCATTCCATGCCTCCTTAGATATCATATCATGTACCCCTTATGTGGGACACCTATTCATCAAGCACACAACAGTAGATATGGCATGTGCCCAATATGTTAAAGGCACATTCATTTCATATAACATACTGCTAGCAATTTCAGCAATATACCCATTCTTCCTCTCTGCTACCCCATTTTCTTGGGGAGTATACCTACAAGTGATTTGCCTCCTTATCCCTTGGTCCTACAAGAAATCACAAAAGGCATGGTGGAAGTATTCTCACCCTCCATTTGACCTTAGGGTTTTGATGTAGCAACCTATCTCCTTTTCAACTTGTGCCTTGAATCTTTTGAACACATCAAGCACATATGATTTTTGCTTATACAATACAACCATACTTTTCTTGAGTAGTCATCTATGAAGGTTACAAAGTACCTATTATTTGCAACAGATGGATTTTTGGTTGATCCCCACACATCTGTGTGCACAAGGTCTAAGACACCATGTGCTACATATCCACTCTTCTTGAAGGGCTGCCTAGTAGGCTTGCCTAGTTGACAAGCTTCACACATTCATGCAACATTTGTAATGAAAAATGTGGTAAAAATCTTACCAATTGCCTCTTCTCCATGTCTTTCAACCTTTGAATGTTGATGTGACCACATCTTTTATGCCACAAATTCAAATCTCCAATCTTATTGTCTCCATAGGTGATGAACATTGCCTTGTTGCTTTGTCCTTTGCCAATGTGAAGAGTGAACATCCTTCCTTCCTTCTTTCCTTTGGCTATTAGCTCATAGCCATTCCTTGGGCCTTCAATAAAGCATCCTTTGTGCTTGAGCTTGACTTGGTATCCCTTTTCAATCATCTGTCCAACATAGATTAAGTCCTTTGTAATAGTAGGAACATGCAATACCTCAGATAGTCCTCTTGCTTTGTGGTTGCCTTCAAGCTTCACATCTCCCATTTGTTGTATCTCATGCTCTGTGTTGGCTTTTTTCTCCACAAAGCCTCTTTGCTTGCGTGCTTGAAGATTGTTGAAGTACTCCTCTTTACCTGACATGTGGTTACTACAACCACTATCTATATACCACACCTCATCATGTGGTTAACCTTTGCTTTTATGCTTCATAGCTAACAAATGATCATTTTTTGAATTTGTCGAGGAGTTATCATAATTACCTTGCCCTTTGTAATTGTTCCCACTTTGCTTTTGCCACCAATATTTGGCATGATGTCCTTGCTTCCCACAATTGAAGCATCCATTTGAGTTGGAGTAGCCTCGACCTCCATATCTTCCTTGTCTACCTCTTCCTCTTCCTCTTGATGATTGACCTTCATCTTGGCTTGATTGACTCCCTTGATAGCTTTGGCTGCCTTGTTGGTAGTTGCTTCTACCTCTTCCTCTTGAAGCACCTCTATTGCCTTTGCCTCTTCCTCGTTTTCTTGCATAGAAGAGATGGTCTTGGCTGCCCTTTGACTTGTTGCCTCCATGGCTGAGCTCCTCAGTCACCATAAGAGAAGTAAGTTGCTCAAAATCTAGTGACGAATCCCATACATACACAGAGGTTGTGAATGCCTTCCATTTATCATCTTCTCTAAGCCCATTAAGTGTGTGGGCAACTAGTTCATCATCATCTACAACATATCCTATTGAAACAAGTGCATCCAATATCTCTTTTACTTTGAGTATGAAGTCATTAATGCTCTAATTTGATGACTTCCTAAGGTGGTTTAGTTCATTCTTGAGCTGAATTTTTCTAGCCTTTGTAGAGGTAGAGTACAACCTTTCTAAACACTCCCAAACCTTCTTAGATGTATCTAGGTCTTGGATATGACCTATCATGGAGTTGCTTATGTGTAGAGAAAGAATGAAGATCACTCTCCTATCGCTTTCTTCCATATACATATACATATACATATACATATACATATACATATACATATACATATACATATACATATACATATACATATACATATACATATACATATACATATACATATACATATACATATTGTTGGAAGCAGCCAGAGGCACAGACGCCACGGAAGCATGTAAAGAAGGAGCAGGGAGCCCGGCGGATCAATTTTTCAAACAAATACAATTCTTATTAATTCTCCAAACATTCAACAGTGATTGTTATCACTAATTGTAACATATGTATCATAGAAAACCCCATTTTGTAATCCATAGCTCCATTTTGTGCAAGCCGAGGAGTCCTCGAGCTTGAGGAGCTTAGATAGAACGCTCGTACCGAATTTCGTTATTTTTAGATACCATTTACCCTTCCAAATAGCATCTAGGACCTATTTTTTAACTAGGCCGGTCACTAGATGTGAAACCGGTCAAAACTAGTCTAGAAACTATAAAAAGAGCTAGAGAGCTCATTTTTGAGGTTAGCTTGTTGGAGTAAAGAAGAGAGTAGAGCTAGTTTGAGCTTGTGAGAGTATTCTTGAGTAATAGAGCTAATTTCCCACCTTCCATTGTGTCTTGCTTGTCTCTTCATTGTGTGTGTGTATGTGTGTGTGCATCTTTGTGCTTCTCACCCTCACTCTCCCATCATCTCACGTTCACGATCTTCATATCACTCCTACCTCTCCCTCGGATTGACATTAAGGAGGTGAAGCTTCTTAACGTGGTTCTCACCATTGTGCTAGAGCAACACCAAATTTGGCGCCGTTGCCGGGGATCGAGTCTAGGACGAATGTGTGATGGTAAGAGTATAGCAAGAAGAGGCGTTGGAAGGTAAAAATTTCAGTTTTTGTTGTTGTTTTTACTTAGTTTTTAGTGTTTTTCACCTTCCCCATACTCCATCTTCATCATCGCATCATCATCTCCATTTCCAAAAAAATCAGAAAATTCACCATATCCACCCATTCACCTCATTTCCCCTCATTTGTGCATGCGAGAGAGCGAGAGAGAGTTTTTGCGATTGTGTGTGCTTGTGTTTTCTTGAGTTTTCTTGCAGGTACAGAGCTTCAGAGCATCAGGAAAGCTTCCAAAAGGTAAAACATGTACTTTCTGTCAGAAATCTCCGAGTGTGGCGGACCATCGCGATGGTCTACAACTTTCGGATTTTGAAGTAGGCGACCACACCACGAGGTAGGCGATCCTTGCGCACACACGGCACTATAGTTGCATTTCAAAAATTCGTTGTTTGGTGGACCATCGCGATTGGCTCGGACCATCGCGATTGTGTCGCACCATCGCGATAGGCTCACGCCATCGCGACGGCTCGGCCGGACCATCGCGACGGTTCGCTTTTTCGGACCATCGCGACGGTTCACTTGAGCCATCGCGACGGTCCACTTGGACCATCGCGATTGTTCAGCTAACCCCGCACCATCACGATTGGCTCAAGCCATCGCCACGACAGTGCCACGTGTCACGATAGACCATCGCGACGGTTCATTTTTTGGACCATCGCGACAGCCCAACATCGGACCATCGCGATTGGCTCAAGCCATCGCATCGCGGACCATCGCGACGGTTCACTTCGGACCATCGCGATTGCCCACCTTTGACCGTTGACCGCGCCATCTCGATTGTCCGCCTGTTCACGCCATCGCGACGGTTCATTTTTTGGACCATCGCGACGGTTCGACCTCACGCCATCGCGATCGTTCACTTCGGGCCATCGCGACGGTTCACTTTTTCGGGCCATCGCGATTGTCCAAATCCCACGCCATCGCGACGGTTCGCTTGGACCATCGCGACGGTCCCAGACCATCGCGATTGCCCACCCCCATCGCAAATTTTGGACTCCAATTTTTGACCAATTTTGAGGGTATTTTTGAAAAATTTTTGGACCATTAGACTCATAGGAGACCCCTTAGCTCATATTTGAAGGAAAACTTGACTGTCAGTTTTTACCCCCCAGGGCCTGAACGCTCATAACTTTTTCATCCGAAGTCCGTTTTTTGAGCTTAATAGCTCGTTAGAAAGCTCGTGACAAGTACTACGTGACTTCAACTGTTTTTTTTCATAAAGAATACATCTATTTTTGGATAAACTATTTTGAAGTTCACCTAGTTGGGACTAGGAAGCCAGGGGGCACACATTGGAAATTTGGGCAAACGAGAAGGGACTTAAAAAGGTGTATATGCTCAAGTGTTTGATCATCTTGTGAATTGGTCTAACATTGGAATTTTTCCAGGTCTAGCAAGGGCAATCAAAGGCAAGCAAGCAAGGCAGTGAAGACAGCAGAGCTTGGGAAGCACGGCTTCTTGGGCAACAGGGCATCAGAGCAACAGAAAAGCCGACTCGAGGTTGGAAGATTACTCAACCCCCTCAGTCAATTCCTAGCTTAGGCTAAACGGTAGTTGTGGATTAACGACGATAGGAACGCCTCAAGTTCAAGATACCTAATTCTTTTCAAGTTTAAGACTTAAAGTAAAGGTGTGTGTGACGAAAACCTAAAGAAACGAACCTAAGTCTGACGGAACGACAACTTAAAATCATAACGAAAGTTGAATTCCTGACGCATAAACTAAGACAAGAATCCAAAGAAAAGTAAAAAGAATCAAGACAGTAATAACAAAGGATCATTGACGATCTAAGTGTGTAATTGAGCGTGCAAGGAAGAAAATTAATGAACCTTAGATCGGGCAAACATATAGGTAAGTCGGACCGACAAAGCCTTCGATCATCAGAGGCTAGTGTAAGAACCACTGCTCGATCTTGGGCTCAGCAATTGAATAGTAGTCATCCCTACGAGTTGAGCTCAGAATCAAGCGAATCAGAAATGGCATTTAGCACAGACAGACCAGAAGGAGGGTCTCATGTAGCATACCTAGAAAAACCAGAAGGACCCTATAGAACGCAATTAGAGTTTCTCCGAACCAACCGATTAGGTGCACGCATCTATGAGGATGGTTTGCGAAGGCAAGTGGTGCAACTGCACAACCCTGATCAACCCTTTGGATTGGAAAGACCAGTGGTGAAGTTTGAGAGAGACGCTTACATAGACAAAGAAGGAACCATGTACGTTCTAAGTACGCAGCCAAACGATACTAATGAGTTTGGCACAATTCAATTAGAGACGGAAGTGAAATTTCAAGGAAAAGAACCATTAGAAGAACCTAGAACACCTAGAGGGAAATCCGTATTAACAAGAGTACTCATCCCAGAATGGATCCCTCAAGATAACAGGAGCACCGAGTTGTTTGTAAATAAAGAGACGGATGAAGCCTTTTGGAGGTACAGAAAGGAACACCCTGGTGAGATAGGCATCATTACAATTTATGAATTCAAGGACCCAGATACACCTGGAAAGGTTGTATACCTGGATGAGACTTCAGAAAGAGTCTTTGTGGTGCCTGAACGCGCTAGAAACACATACACATGGAGAGGTGAATTGATATTCCCTCCATCTAGAACAAACATGAATGCAAATCAACAAGGGGCAGGAACTTCCTCAGCCCATGGAAATCAAAGAGAAGGAAATAAAGAGAGACCGGAAGTAAGCTTCAATCACCCCATAGGGAGAGATAGAACAACCACGAACACCAATAGAGCGGAGAGACAAAGAGATCATGGAATACCAGGTGGTAGAGACGATTTTCCTCTACCTAGACCACGTGAACACGCAAGAGTATTGTGACCTACACAATTAGTAAAATCAATGAAAAATTACTTTGATGGGACAGGAGATCCCTATGACCATGTTGCAGAATTCAAGCAAGTACTGAGGGCAGAACAAGTTGAAGACATGTTCACGCAATACAATGCATTTGGACTAACGTTAAAGAATACCACTTTAACTTGGTTCCAACCACTGCAACAAAGGCAATTTAGAGACATCCATCACTTTTTAGAGTCATTCATCACTGAATTCTCTAAAAGTGGGATTAGACATGACACGTCTTCATTGACTCATAGCTTTAAACAAACCCCTCAGGAAACAGTAAGACTGGCAGGACGTAGGTTCAGACAATATGTGGAACGATGTCCAATACAAGAGCTTCCCTCACAAGCCAAACAAGTATCATTGTTCCTAGATGGCTTGTTGAGCGCTAAACTACGCTCCTATGTGTACCTAAAAGAACCCAGAACGCTAGAGGAGTGTGTAAGAATATGTATAGACATTGAGGACAACCTAGGAGATGAATTAGAACTCTCGAAGGTCTATAAGGACTCAGATTGCTCTTCTCTAGCATCCACAAAATTGTCTAATTCGATAGAGGACCTAGCAGAAAAAGTGGCCCAAAAACTAGGAGTTTCTAGTAAACAGGTGCCCAAGCTACCAACTAATGTACGTTGTTACGCTTGTGGTGGAAATCATTTGGCAAACGTGTGCCCCAATGCACCTCAACCTCAAGTCAACCCTAGTGGCCAATACTGTACAATTGAGAGGAGATATACAAATCATACGGCTCAGGACTGCCCATACAACAAACAAACCGTGAGACAGAACTACCCGCAAACATACCAGCAGCCAAGTAGGTATCAAGGCCAATACAATGCTCAGCCTTATTACTATAGGCCTCCTCAGAACTACCCATACCAGGCTCAACAGAGACCTCAACCTGTCTTAGCTCAGCAGCCACCCCCACCAACGAATGTCATCTCGGTCAAATACGCTGCTGCAGAAGAGAACCTAAGTAGGGCCTTAGTGCCTTCTTCACCCCTGATCACCGAAAGTGACCCGAACTCAAACAGTTTTGACTCTACTCATGTAACTAGTCCACCCGCTTATTACACGGAGTCACCAGAACATGTGGAGACATATCATTATGATAGTCCACCAATGGAACCTAGTTGGGAGCCAGATTATACTAATGTGATGTACGCAAACCCAAACCCACGGCCCCCAATTGAGACAACAGAGACCACAGGGCCCTAGAGGACCATGCTTTAGGTGCCAAGGAGATCACTTCATTAAGGATTGTCCACATCTCCCAATAGAAAGGCAATCACAGTACTATAGCATCCAAGGCTTTTGTGCCGATTGGGGCAAAGAGCACATAATCAAAGATTGTCCTAAGAACCCAGTTAACACTTCAAATGTGACATCGATCAACGTGATAGGTATTGTAAACAACGCAGATGGATCCAACCCTACATACGTGCCTATCCAAGCTATAACAAGAGCCCAGGCGCTCTTACCAAACCAACAGCTTAATCAAGAAAAAGTAGCCGGAACTAGTGAAGTTGCAGAATCTAGCAGTAAAAAGACAAAATCTTGGAAAGATTCTAGAGAAAGAATAAAGAGAAAGTGGAGTAAAAAGATAAGTGAGTTGGAAGGAAGTTTAAGGGAATCTAGAGCCAAAATACAAGAACTGACTTCACAAGAATTAAACCAAGAAATCCCAGCTCAGAAATCAGGATCAGTTTTAGCAGAACCCATACCAGAAGATTTAGACATGATGTTTCGTGCATATCAGACTAGATTAAAAGAGGGACCTCAAGTAACGGAAATGAGTAAAAACTACCCACGAGCTGATCTAGAAATTGAGAGAACTAAACTGTGCATGAAGATGGTAGAACTAGCACAAGCTTTGTTTGAAGCCTCTAGATATCTTAATTGGAATAACATGGCAAAACCGGAACTACACTTTCAAGGATTAATGGAGAGGCTAGAACACTTGATAGAAAGCAAAGAGAAAAAGGATCAGTCTAGGAACCCTATTGTCCCAGAGACACAGGAGAGGATTGCACCATCCCTGTCTCAAGTACCCAATACAGAAAGTCAAGACAATTTGTCTTCCATACATAGGTACTCACATGAATTTTTGAGAGAAATACAAGAAGAGAAATGGAGAAAAGAACAAGGAACTCATCCTCCTATTCAGGAAATAGACGATTTGCAGGAACAATTTCCCCAAGACATCCCCTCTATTTACGATGATGTAGAGGTGGAACAACTGAGTGAACCCACAGGATTTGAATCTAATTATTTACAAGAATTACCTCAGTTCACAGGACCTTGGGAAGCAAAGTCTATCAGTATGAGAGCACCCACGATAATAGTGAGGAATGAAGAATCAGTGATCCCTAGAAATACGGAAGTGATCAAGAATACCAAAGTACAATGTAATCTCACTCTGGAGGAATTGTTAAAGGTAAAACCAGAATTGTGGAAGCATGTAGCAAATCAATTCCCCGAGCTTGCTACCACACCCTCTCAAATAGGATCACATAAGAAGGTACCAGAGATACCTGTGGAAAAGATTGGAGACGTAAGCAAAGGAGAGGAAGGTAACACATATCTTCCAATAACCCATCAGGGCTACACCACGAAAGCCATCTTAGATTCAGGAGCCTGAGTAGCCATCGCTACCACCGCTTTGTGGAAACGTTGGGGTAAGCCAGCCCTCAGACCCACCAGGATGAAGCTACAAATGGCTGATGGACACATAGAAAAACCATTAGGCTTACTAGAAGGCATATCTCTCACCACTTGTGGTGTAGAATTTGAGCATACTTTTGCCATTTGTGACTTTGCGAAAAACCGTGCGTATGAGATGATATTGGGACGACCATTCATGCGTCAGTTGCAAATTGTACAAGATTGGGGATCTAATTCTTTGTACTTGCAACATTTAGGAGTGACTACTAAAGTCAATCTTAAAGACTATTCACACAGAGATGTACCCCCAATACAATGGAATACCATCCATAAGATACAAGTAGAGACGGAATCCGTGCACTCATTAGAATCAGATCCTTCTTGGTTGCATGAGGATACCCATTTATGGATGTGTAAAGTAGCCAAACAAGAGGAAGAGCGGTTAGAAGCCAGGACCTTAGGTGCAGAACAACATCCACGAACCCTTCAAGATCCAGCCTACGCACCTGTAGTATTCCCAGACAAAGAGTTTGAACCCCATGGTTGGGTGGAAATACTAGCAACCATGGATGTAGCCATCAATGAAGAACAATGGACACCCCACTGTGACGAGGATGGCTATGAAATTTCAGTTTTCACGATAGAGCCAATCATGGGCGATGCAATCTTAGAGGAGTGTGAACCGAACACTGATGCATTCGAGGACGCAAGCGATTTCGATTTAGAATCAATTCTCATGGACCCACCCTTTGCATCAGAGGAAGAATATTTCTACGAAGTAGAGACTCACACTCAGAGACACGAGGAAATTACGAACGAGGTAAGGTTAGCCACGGAAGTGACTACCAAGAGTGAAGGCAAGAAAAGGAAGAAGAAAGAAACCATGACAGAAAAAGAAGAATCTTTATTTGAAGTACCCGAGAATTTCAAGAAATATGAAATTGAAGATAGAAGAATCATGGTACGAATGCCCAATAGAAAGGCGAATGACGGACAAGTATATGATAACCGAGAGAAAACCAAAAAAGTAATAGTTGCCATAGAAGGACAAGAAGAAAAATGCACATATATAGGACATGATTTGACGACTGAAGAAGAAGAAGAGTTAGTTGCCCTATTGCGCGAATATAGAGATGTTTTTGCTTGGAGTTACAAAGACTTGAAAGGAGTAGATCCAGATATATGTTCTCATAGAATACCTATGACTCCAGATGCAAAACCGACAAAACAGAAACCTTACACGTACAATGATAACTACGCTGCGAAGATTAAAGAAGAGATAGATCGATTGATAGAAGCAGGATTCATTTACGAAATTGAGCATACCGAATGGGTATCCCCCATTGTGGTTGTGCCCAAGAAGAATGGAAAATTGCATGTGTGTATTAACCTTAAAAAAGTTAATGCCGCCACAATTAGAGATAGTTATCCTCTTCCTATCACAGAACACCTATTGGAAAGAGTTGCGGGCAAGGAAGTTTACAACTTCCTTGATGGATTTTCAGGCTATAATCAAGTAGCCATTGCTCCAAAAGACCAACACAAGACGGCTTTTGCCACAGAATGGGGCATATTCGCCTTTCGTGTAATGCCATTTGGCTTAACGAATGCACCCGCTACTTTCCAGCGACTCATGTGTCATGTTTTTAAGGAATTCTTACGCAAGAGCTTGGAAGTTTATGTCGATGACTTATGTGCTCACTCAAATGTAAGACAGACGCATATCCCAGAGTTAAGACAAATATTTGACAAATGTCGAGAATATCAGGTTTGTTTGAACCCAGAAAAATGCGTTTTCATGGTCAGACAAGGCAAAATTCTAGGACACATTGTATCAAAAAATGGAATCTCTACGGACGAAGAAAAGGTGAAGGTAATTGCAGAATTACCTAGACCAACTAATGTGAAAGAGGTACAGGCATTTATGGGCCATTGTGGATATTATCGACGATTCATACACATGTATGCAATCATAGCTAAGCCTCTGTACTCTCTTTTAACCAACTTTGAGTGGACAACTGAATGTGAAAATTCATTCAATGAACTTAAACGACGTTTGTGCTCAGCACCTATATTGACCACCCCAGATTGGAGTAAGCCATTCCATGTACATGTGGATGCATCCAATTACGCCATAGGATGTGTGTTAGCACAACCCACGAATGAAGGTAACATAGATCTCCCCATAGCTTACGCTAGCAGACAACTGAACGCAGCAGAAAGAAATTATACCACGACGGAACGAGAAGGATTAGGGATGATCTACGCAGTAAAGAAGTTTAGGCACTACTTGTTGGCCAACAAATTCAAGTTCTTTACAGATCATCAAGCCCTATTATATTTAGTCAACAAACCTTGTAACACAGGACGACTGATACGTTGGTTTCTATTACTCATGGAGTATGATTTTGAAGTGGTAGTTAGGAAGGGAAAGACGCATCTTAGAGCTGACCACCTCTCAAGATTAACCTCAGGAGAAGCTCCTCAAGGAGTAGCGGATGAATTACCAGATGCATACTTGTTTAACCTTGAGATAGCACCACAATGGGCAAAGCCGATAGTCCCTATTCTCACATATGGACCCAAGAATCCTAGGATAAAGATCAGAGAAGGAGAGATTACCAAGTCTCAGAGATACCAAATAATGGCAGGAAGCATATATAAACAGGATAATCAAAAGATTCTTGCTTGTTGTGTAGATGAATCAGAACATGCGAATTGGTTGCAATTAGCACACATAGGTGCACTAAAGCAACATCATTCAAAACATCGAACATTACAGACTCTGCATAGATTAGGAGTATATTGGCCTACGATGGAAGCAGATGTCTACAAATTGTGTAAGGAATGCCATGTTTGTTGTGAAAGACCACCAGTAGAGCATGCGACACTATATCACGTGTCTCTCACGCCAGACTCGAGTGAACCTTTAGTGACATACTTGAGGACGAACACATTCCCTCAAGGCATGACCTTAGCTCGACAACGCAGTCTAGAGCAGGAAGCTCACGACTATTCACTTATTGGCGATAATCTATACAAAAGAGGACGAGATGGATATCTAAGGCAATGTGTTCATGAGAGCGATTATCTTAGCATACTAGAGACTGCACACCAAGGTGTTGCAGGAGGTCATTTTGGACCCGATAGGATAGTCAAAGCCATCCTCTTTGCAGGATTATGGTGGCCCACTCTTCACATGGATGCTCATACCTATGTAAAGAGATGTGATGTGTGCCAAAGAACTCAGTTTCCTACTCGCAGAGACGAAATGCCATTGAAACCCATGATGGGCGGACGTGCATTTTCTAAGTGGGGTATAGACTTTGTAGGACCCATCAACCCCCCTGCAAAAGGTACACATGCGGAATACATTATTGTTGCCACAGATTATCTTACGAAATGGGTAGAGGCAAAAGCCACAAAAAAGAATGATGCTCACACGACTGCAAAATTCTTATTTGAAAATGTCTTTACAAGATATGGACTGCCTATAGAGTTAGTGAGCGACCGAGGCACTCACTTTCTAAACCAAGTCATTGAATATTTGTTACAGGATTTTATGGTGATTCACAAGAAATCTGCACCATATCATCCTCAGGCCAATGGGCAGGCTGAAAGCACTAACAAGATACTCTGTAACGTACTGACAAAACTCGTGAACAACAAACGTTCAGATTGGGACAAACAGTTACACCACGCTGTTTGGGCATATCGAGTGGCCTACAAGACCGTACTCAATGCAACTCCCTTTCAGATGGTTTTTGGTCAGAATGCAGTGCTTCCTTTGGACTTCTTGATACCGACCCTTAAGGTTGCACAAGAACATCAGTGGACCGGCCATGAATTATCAGCAAGAATAATGGACTTGGAACGATTAGGAGAAACCAGGCTAAAGGCAGCAGCAGGAATATACGCAGCGAAGAAGCGACAGAAAGCATATTTTGATGCACATGTGAAAGATAAAGGCCTAAAAGAAGGAGATTTAGTTCTAGTGTATACGCTGAAACAGCACGCACGGAAGTTAGAAAAGCGAGGTTATGGACCTATGATCATTAACAGACTTTCGACTAGTGGAGCAGTACAGTTAGCCACATTAGAAGGAGATATAATGCCTAATTACATTAGTGGCTGTAGAGTCAAGCTATATCAAGAACCTCTTACTGAAGATATGCTTAGACGACTCACGTTGGCAAAGAAGCGTAAGGAGGAAGAAAATAGAATACGAGCGGAGGCTCAGGCAGAAGCCATAGAACGCATTAGGCGCATGAAGCTAAGAAGACAAGGACTAGGGAGAGAACATTATAACCATCTGGAAACATCACCCAGATATCCCATGGCCATGTGTCAAGTAAAGTCAACCACTCATCCTAGCATAGTGGACAGAAGGCCATTCGTTACAGTTAGGCTAGAGCACGGTAACCATAGCCAAGAACTCAGGGCTTTAATTGACTCAGGTGCTGCGACTAGTGCGATTAGATGGTCCCACTATAAGGATTCAGGAATAGAAATGCGGCCAATGGAGGCATACCTCATAGGCTTAGGAGGCATGGAAACCCCTTGCATGGGTGAGGTGGACCTTCCTATCCTCATAAAGGATGTGACCATGACGGCGAAGCTACTAGTGTGCCATGATGACGACCTGATAGAACCCCTAATCCTTGGCCAAGATTGGCTATACGATCACTCAGTGGACCTAAATCTTAGACAAGGCTCCTTACAGATTGGAACCTTAGAGCAGAAGCGAGTGATACCGCTTGACTTCCCTAACGGCATTCCGCTTGACGATTGTGACCCTAGACCCTATGAAACGCATGCGACGGAAGACCGGAAGATCTTTAATCAGCTCAGTCACGTTACGTCTACACCAACCCCCTCGGGCTTGGTTATAGACAATTGTCAATCAGAAGGACGACAGAAGATCTTCCCTGGGACTTCCTGCAAACTAGAAGAGACAGTTACCCAACTGCAAGGGCAGATGGGCACAATCAGCGGGCAGATGGGCACAATTTGCGGTCAGGTGGGTTGCATCAGCGGACAAATGAGCACGACACCCTGCGGTGCTCATCCTTCCAAACTTGTTGCGGACTGGCCTAGATTAAAGTTAAATAAGGCATCACTTCCTAATGGGCAGGTCACACAAGTGTTGGATCTCCCTTCTTTTCCAAAGCAGAGTGTCCATCCGACCTCTCAACCTCAACAACGACAGAGTCAACCACGACGAAGGAACCCAGACCGACTGCAGTATCGGAGGAAACAACAAGGAAGGCAGTTCAGGCCACCCAAAGGAAGCGGCACCAGACAAATATGGGTGCCAAAAGGACAAAAAGCACCGAAGAACTCCAACCAAGCAGAAATCGACAAGAAAAAGGCAGTGCAGAAACAGAATCGATATCCACCATCCCCTCGATCTCCTTCTACAGGTCCGAGCATCCGACAAATGTGGATCGCCAAGAAGTACCTTACCCATAGGCCCACGCCCACGCAGATTTGGGTACCCAAACCATGTATCATAGCTCATCCCATAAGCCATGTAATACATACCCCTCGCCAATCTTCCCATCCCCCGACACCACCCTTTGCCCCTCAGCAGAAACCCACCACCCACTCCAAGATCCTTAGGAAATGGATACCGAAACGTGTTCAACTGTCTCCCCCTAACCCCATGTCTGATAAAACTACCCCTCCGACTAACATACAACCTTGTACTAAATCACTAACCTTTAAACCTTGTATAAATTCACCCACCATCATCACACATCACTCGTAATCTCATCTCATCAAGAAATGTATGCATGA
This sequence comes from Ceratopteris richardii, assembly GCA_020310875.1. Classification (NCBI taxonomy): domain Eukaryota; kingdom Viridiplantae; phylum Streptophyta; class Polypodiopsida; order Polypodiales; family Pteridaceae; genus Ceratopteris; species Ceratopteris richardii. Next base: position 109,777,102 of record CM035429.1, on the reverse strand, counting down.
TCTGAAATGTGTAGGAGTCTAGAGACCTGCACTAGTGCTGCAAGAAACATTGCATCTATCACATCACAGCACTTGGCTACACGGGTTACGCATCAGTTATGGAAAGGGATTGCGGTCTCACTTTAATGGGATCATAATTAATTTCCATGCTAATGTGTTAATCTTTTGTAGCAGATCTTTCTCATTAGCGCATCAGTCACCATGCAAACCGACGAAGGGACATCAGGAGCAGGCCCCAGTGTAGCGGCTGTGCCCCTCAACGTGCTACGAGCAGAGTCCCACCCGACTGCTCCACCGCCGGAATTTCAGGGATTTCCAGGACCCATGCCTATCGACAACCCACCCATGGGCTACACCGAAAAGATACACAGGAACTCTCATTGGTTTCAGGGCCTTGCAGGACCCCTTGCGGACACGGACTTTATATTTGAATCCTCTTTGACATTTGATGACCGCACGTGGGGAAAATACCAGTTTTTCTCCAGAGAGTTCGAAGCCCTACAGAGCACCCAGGATTTAACTCATGTTTGGGCCAGAGCAGGCTTCACAGAGTATTTCAGTGATCCTCTGCCCAAACCGGATTTTTACAGGTGCTATTACTTAATCACTACCCTACTGGCCTCAGAGAATAAGGACATCCCAGGGACCTTCATATTGCCTACTCTAGTGGATGATCCACCTTACAAAAGGTTTTACCTATCTAAGGATTTAATCAGAGCGGCCATCAAAATTCATGGCACCCACACACCCACAGATCGAGAGAGATTAATTCCAGAACCGATGAAACGTGGGGACGTCACGAAGTGGGAGGAGATTTCGGCCATTACACCTGAGCTGTCCAAGCCACTAAGGATATGCATGCAACATTTCGCATTCCCAGCTCAGGACAGATTTACCATGCCCCATAAACGAATCTGGTTCGGATTGTATTTGGCATGCACGGGACCTCAAACTGTTGATCTGGCAAGCTGGATCATAGATCAAATGTATCTGGCACAGCACAGATGGGAGCGCAAGAAAGTACTTAATGGATGTTGTGCACTCACTAGAATTGTGTATATGTGCTTAGCTTATGACTTGCCCATCGAGCGTGCATTAACAGGAGAAGAACTGAAGGCATTCAAAGGAACGACGAAGAAAGCCAGAAAGCCCAGTAGAACACGGGCAGGCAAGCGCATGTGAGGCACCATTCCTTGCCTTCAAGTGCCAGAGTCGCCATCACCACAACCCTCTCCAGAGCGACCACAGACAGAAGTGGCTCCCACAGTACAACCTATTCGCATAAGGTTGTCCAGACCAGTGGTTACGGAAGGCACCACTAGTACCGCTGCACCTCAGGCAGCTGCCACCACAGAACCCACCACCACAACAGCAGAAGCTCCCACAACTATTGGTGTGGAGGCTTTTTCTTTTCCAATACCACATATGGAGGCAGACCCTATAAATACAACATTTGATTTTGAGATGCCTGATGCATTCTCAAATGAATTCCAGTATTCAGAAGCACAGCTGTTCTCCCAGGAATATGAACGTCCCAGCTACCCTACCACACCGCGAGATCTGCCACAGGGACAAGCTGTGTCGAGCTCTGAAGAAGAAAGAACCGAAACAGATGACGAGGAAGGCGACGATGAAGCCAGCCAGGGCTCACATGACGGACAGACAGATGGTCAAGGCCAACAAACTGACGCACACGGCGACACCAGCACATACGAAGATGAGACTTTCGAAGCCGCAGCGTACACGCTGGCCATAAAGAAATTATATCGAACGATGGAGAAAGTTTGGGCACGGAAAAAGTTAACTGAAGAGGAGAGCCAGGCATTAATTGAACAGGAACTCATCTCCGGAGGATTCGAAGACGCATACATCAGAGGGTTCAGGGAGTTAGTCAAATCAGTAGGCTCCCATGAAGCACTCAGGTTTTTACAAAGAAAGCAACTACCACAGTTTGACCCCCGCCGAGTGCGACTACTTTCAAAACCCGGGGAATATATTCGCGTACCAACAGGAGCTCAGTCTTCAGCACAAGTCAGGGAGGCACGCCTCGCCCCCGAACGTTCATTGACCGCCGAACCCATCCTTGTAGATTCCCCACCACGTACCACTGCTGTACATACCACTACTATCTTCGAAATAACCCATCCTTGTAGATTCCCCACCACGTACCACTGCTGTACATACTACTACTATCTTCCACCCCTTCTACTCCTCTCTCACCTCATCTTTCACCAACCCATCCTGCATCCCCCGCACACCCACCTGCTTCCCCCACATCCACACTAGTCCAAGGCAGCATAGCCACACCCTTCGCCTTACCCATTCATACCACCATGCCCACACCCAACCCTCCGCATCCATATGTTAACCCCTTCACCCCTTCATCCTTCCCAGTGTTTCCCCCACCTCTAAGAACCCCATTCCCCTTTCTAACCCCACTAACCTTCTCACCAGTCTCACCTCCCCAACCCACCATAACCCCTATTTCCCCTTTTCACCAAGCTGCTCCAGCCAGCCCCCATGTAAATTACTCCACATTTGTAAATCCCGTCTTCACACCTACACAACCACCCACAATCACACCACTTTTCACAGTCACAACACTAAACACGTCCAGTGACATGGACATCTCACCACCCACGGCACCACCACTCACTTCACTCCCGGCACAAACATTTTTAGACACATCACAATTTTCCACGATCACCACTGCATCCACCGTCCCAACCCCATTTCCCATTCCCGCTGCATCTACTCCCACTGCATCATCATTTAGCACTCCATTACTATTATCACCCGCCATAGACACCGCATTTCAACACATGTTCACATGCATGACACAAGTCCGCGATGAGTTTGCATCACTCGGCACCAACTATCAACAGCTGCAGAGGACGACGAATGAACTACAAACGTAGCTTAATTCGTTATCAATTGAGAATGCCTCACTGAATAGCCGATACCAAGATTTACGAGAGGCCTATCACAAATTAGAACTAGAAAGTGAGGAGAAAACAAAAGAGGCCACCGCGGATTTGGACAACCTACTTCGAGCCCAGACCGTCCGCAATGCAACGCTCACTAGAAATATGGGCTTACTAAGAAGACACTTAGCCGCAGCAAAAGAGGAGAACCAGAGACTCCAAGAGCAGAATAGAGAGAACTTGGAAGCGGCACTGGACCACCCAGAACAACCCTTAAGTCCTAGCAAATTCAAAGCAATCCCATCCGAATTGATGAGGATGTTGCTAGATGATCATGTGCGATTGCTCGAGGACTATGACCGTATGAACGAAGAGCACCAAAAGTTAAAGGAAGATCACAAGCTGCTACAGCTCAGAGAACCGGCAACACAACAAGTACACGTAGCAGCAGAACTACCAGCACCTGCGGACCCTGCCCCTGAAATTTTAGAGGAACTCAACGCACTCCGGGCCCAGGTAACAAATCTTGAATCTAGAATCGCAGCCTATGAAGCACCACCAAGGCCAGACTCCCCACCTGAGCTACCAGCTGAGGAAGAAACCGTCACTATCCCGGTGGAGGAGACATTTGAAGAGGCATACAAACCGATACCCATCCCAGGCGGACGTGTCACGGCCGAAGGCCAGATGACCTATGAATTACCTACCCCCGCGTGGATGAAGACAGTTGAAGAACTCGGAACGACACACTCGGCCAGAGTAGAGGCACAACTACATGCCATGGCCATAATTGAAGAGAAAATTTTACAGTCACCATTCTTTGCTCAATTGGCCCCGCGACGATACATATCTGGGCATGAGCTCCAATATAAACCGTATTTCATGTTAATGGCTGAATACCAGTTAGCCATAGAGAAAGAAACAGGTATGAAACCAATGCATGCCACTCAATTCGAGCCAGAGGACTTGCCACCAAGGGCGCAGAGAGGTGAAATCCTTCAACCAGACTGGCGCAGAGATTTATTGCAAAACTATCCAGAGATGATGAGCACATGGGTGAAAGCGCCGCTGCACTTAAAATTTAACCCGTGCTGGGGACCAGTACCACGACGCCGCTCTTGGACTGCATTCGCTATTAAGGTACAAAACAATAAGCAGTGCCAAGACTGGTTGAACTATCCCTACTTCAAGCCACCAATCGAGTTACCCACAGTAGGCTACATGATGGCGACGATCCGCCACTGGCTCCCTAGGTTAAAGCACATGGATGATATTGCCGCGCACATGACTGTCAAAATCTTTGACATGATGCAGATGATCTTTAAAGTCTTCCGACGCATCAAGGCTCCCCATGTAAACACCCCGGGCTTTGAGCATGGCAACTTTGATTTAGTCTATGATATGAGCACAACGCCATCGCTACGGGTGTGTTATGCCTGGCACTGTAGGATCAAATACCTACCGGCATGCTACAAGCAGACATTCGAAGAAATGTTTACCACCGGCTTTTGGGAGTACCATTCAGAGGTATTTATAAGCAGGCCCACACATTTACTGCAATTATTCGCCTGTGAACGAATGGTGTACTCCACACATTACCAGCTCCCACCACCAGACGAGCCGCAACCTATTGACTGGGAGAAACTCCAGGCTGACCTGGCCCGAGGCATTCGTACCTCAGAACACACCCTCGCTCAAGACCTCCTACAGAACTACATCCAGCAGACCTCACAACAAGGTTCTGTCAGGGACGAAAGAAGCGAGAGGGAGGGGGGTGTTGGAAGCAGCCAGAGGCACAGACGCCACGGAAGCATGTAAAGAAGGAGCAGGGAGCCCGACGGATCAATTGTTCAAACAAATACAATTCTTATTAATTCTCCAAACATTCAACAGTGATTGTTATCACTAATTGTAACATATGTATCATAGAAAACCCCATGTTGTAATCCATAGCTCCATTTTATGCAAGCCGAGGAGTCCTCGAGCTTGAGGAGCTTAGATAGAACGCTCGTACCGAATTTCGTTATTTTTAGATACCATTTACCCTTCCAAATAGCATCTAGGACCTATTTTTTAACTAGGCCGGTCACTAGATGTGAAACCGGTCAAAACTAGTCTAGAAACTATAAAAAGAGCTAGAGAGCTCATTTTTGAGGTTAGCTTGTTGGAGTAAAGAAGAGAGTAGAGCTAGTTTGAGCTTGTGAGAGTATTCTTGAGTAATACAGCTAATTTCCCACCTTCCATTGTGTCTTGCTTGTCTCTTCATTGTGTGTGTGTATGTGTGTGTGCATCTTTGTGCTTCTCACCCTCACTCTCACATCATCTCACGTTCACGATCTTCATATCACTCCTA
>CM035429.1:109704325-109766825 GCA_020310875.1 Ceratopteris richardii | reverse complement strand
ATATACATATACATATACGTATACGTATATGTATACCTATACGTATATGTATACGTATACCTATACGTATACATATACGTATACCTATACGTATACATATATTTATACCTATACGTATACATATAGGTATATATAACAAAGCGAAAACCTTTTGCTGTTGTTCTCTTGCTTCGACGCACACACGGAGATGCTCTTCGATCCTCCCAACCGCCGAGCTCAACTATATCCCATAAAGAGACTCTCAATATCTATTTTACCAAGTGGTATAAATACCCATGTGATGCCATGTGGCATGTATGCCACCTCACCCAAAAGGGTGTGCATCCTATAACATGACATTTCCTTCCCCTTGAAAGCATTTTTGTCCTCGAAAATGTAAATGAAATGTCCGTAATGGTAGAAGAAAATGCTCGAACTCCCCTCAACCCCACGTACTCTATGTACATGGTCATCTCTGTGTGTTGTTTCCCCGTATCCTTCCCCTTAAGAAGTCCCATATGAGATCATCTCAAAGGTGGGAAACCATGAATGGTGCTTACTATCTCCCATATACACTCAAGTTCCAGACTATTACTCCCATAACATACAACATCGTCCAAATGACATAAGTCCATATGATGTATCCTCTATGGAGTAATAATATGAAAAGCAAGTGCAAAGTGCTAAACTTATAAGCTTGACCATATCATAATGGAGATAATAAAGCATAGAATCCTCTGAAGTATAGAACAGAGTCCCATAAAAAGTGACTTCAAACCCATCTAGGAGTACATGATAGATTGCCCTCATACCACTCTAGGTCTTACTAACCTTAAGTGTAATCACAAGTCGTAGTTTTGTCTAAACTACCTTGTGAACTATGCAATTCCATCATCTAGCTCATATATAAGAATTTCTTGGTAGTAAAATGCAATCTCTACATTTCACCAACCGAGAAATCTGTGGTTTGTCATCCTTTACCATTGGACTAGGTTCTATTGGAAGAGCATCTATTGGCACTAGTGCAAACTCTAAAATATTGTCTTCCCTTATAGTTTGCCATTTGAATGCAAAAAACATTCCGTTTTGAGATTCAGATAATCCCTAAGTACCCATCCTCCTAACTGATGTTTACTCACCATACTCATGATGTAACACCAACTAAGAGTTTGGTACCCTAATAGGTTAGATATATCTCTATCTCCTATAAACCCTAAAGAGAAGAGTCATAACTCTACTCCCAGTCTAACTAATGTCAATAACTAGATCATCTCATCTAGTTAAAGACCATCACTGGAGTAACATAATGGCTCCTCTCTAGAGTCTCCATGTGAGATTCAATCTAACCATTATGATTAACTGATGTCCCTCTTGTCTTTGATAGAAGAGTGCCACTTCTATCTAGACAACCAGAATGAGAAAGTGAAACTCTCTCCATGTCTCTCTCGATAATCTCCTCTAAGGAAAAGAGCTCTGGTAGTGGAATCCATTCCACTTTCCCTTTCCCTTTGGAAGAGACTCCTTTGAATCCATTTGCTCTACTCATCCATAAATGAGAACACATATATAAATTCTCCATACTTTTTCCTCCCCAAAATAGTGGAGAATCATACTCCCATGTGAAGGAAAATTACATTGAAAAGTAGAGGAAATGAATTTCTTCTCTAAAATATAGACTAAGAGATATTTCCCAAATACCTCTTTTGTCTAAAGGAAAACATAGTCTATTCTTCTTCTATGAAGAAATCATGTTTTCGTTTCCTTCTTTCTCTCTCAAAGAGTAGGAGCTAAAGTGAGACCACTGAACTAAAGTGAGATCTCTCATGGATCTCTGAACTGATTCCCACTTTCTCCTTTCCTTAAAAGAGAAACTCATGAATTTATTTAGTCCTCTCTTCCATAAGTAATGCATAATCCCTCATTACATATATTCCTATGAAGATGGAGAATAAATCTCCCCTAACTAATGAAGGTGTGTGTATTGAAGAGTGGAGAAAATAAATTCCTAATAAGGATCAAAGTCCTCTACTAAAATGGTTAGCAATGATATGACATGATACCGTAAACACTTGTGTATCGATACTAGAAAGCTATGTCTGCCAACCATTCTCTATTCATGGGTCTATATGATCCCATCAACTAATGGAATTATCCTTCCTGAAAACACAACATGAGTATGTGATATCCATGGTGATAAAATCACCTACCACATTCTCTACTGGAAGAATAAATCTTCCCTAACTATGAAGGATAACTCCCAATCCTAAGGAGATATCTACTAAGAGCTCTCCTCTGATCTAGTGAGACATGACGCCATGAATGATGAGTCCTTTTCTTCCTGGCCATAGAAGAAGAGTGCTCAAAGGGAAGTCGTTTCATATCATTGGACTCAAATGAGTCCCATATCCTAGAACTAGTCAGTTTGGTTCTAGTCAACAATGTGACAATGGATATCCCCTTCTGTTCCAAACCAACTTGTTCCTAGGTACCAAGACTAGGTCTAAGTACCTCTCTATAGATCCCGATATACATATATATGTATTGGGTACCCCAACTATTCCTAACTAAGGGATCTATGCTCTATACCATAGAGCTAGTGCCATACCTGTGGCCTTCCTAACTATCACTCGAATCACATAAGCACCCGTCGATGCTATCTCATGAAACCCATCTCTGAGATCCCATCTTATTGGTTTCCTTATTAGTGTAGCAAAAATGCTTCACTACTTGCTCAAGTGATGTATATCAGTGAAACTAATCACTCTTTGGGTATTCATCATGATACCCCATAGTCTCCTAATTCTACTGTGAGACTCTTGTGAAGATAAATAAATCTTCACTACCTTGGAGATTATCCTAAATGTATCTCCCGTGCCTCTATGCAACTTCCTAAACTTATAGGATTGCTTGTGCACACTACTAATGGTGAAGGTGTAGCTCCTTCCGTTAACAATCCTATAGTCTAAATCCATAAGGATTTTGTGTAGGGATCCTGTTACTACTAAAGTTGCCTTATATATACTACTATGATGGTCCTAAGTCCATCAAATACATGCTTATAAGCATGCCTACACCTTATTGAAGGTTGCAGAAGGGGCATGGTACGATGCCATAACCTTCTTGCCTAAAGGCAAGTGCGTATATAACGCCATGAGGGGGGAAAATTTTCGACAGCATTTCCCCAGGAAATGGAATCCCAAAAAATTTTACCATAAGCTCAGTGGCACAAAGGCCACCCAATAACATAGGGCTTGACAGGCCCATGGCATGCACGCCATAAACTCATATGAATTCCATAACCTGCAAAAACATAAGAGCAATTGCTAGCAACCATTCTCTGTGTTGCATAGCCATATACTTTCTAAAATCCTCTTTCCTGCAAACAATCAAAAAGTATACTTCTTGCCTGTCGATCCATATTTTAAGAATTTAAATAATGATCAACATTTGATGTATGCAATCCAATTTATGCATGTACATACAGAACATGCCATAACATAAAGCAAAATGACTGAAGCATAAAGCATACGTCCCTGAGTAGTTTGGTTTTGGAATTGCATACATCCAATCATTCTTGACAAGCTTCGAGACCTCTGCACCTTCCTCTTCAGGTCCTAAGATAAACTTTGAAGTGTCCGAAAACATCGGAGCACTCCCCAAAACATAAAACATGGTCAGGTGATTACAAAATTAATGCAAATTTAGTCCAAAAATGCATTAGTAATCCTTCTTTAGACCTGCAAAAACCACTTTAGGACCTGCAATTATTCATAAAGTGAAATATATAGCATATGCAAAGAAATCAAAGTGAAATTACTCCAATCGCCTTCCTGGTTTGTAAAATATGGCTCCCGGAAGGTCGTCGTCGAAAACTGTTCAGACTTTGCAGAGCTGTACAGACCTGCAAAAATACTTTCTCTCCAAAATTTCTTTTCATAAACTGAAAATAGACCTTGTGCTCTTCGAAACGAGCCATAGCACGTCCAATTTGGAGTTTTCTAGCCCAAGATATGGCCATTCCAAGCGGGACATGCCTAACTAGTGGACTGTTGGAGGGGTTGGAAAAAGTGTGAAAATGTGATTTTTGGAGTGCCCAAAAGCATTCTTCCATCAAGAAAATGCTAAAATTCTCTCCATAACCTCAGAGAGTGGTATATGAAGATGCTTAGGCCCATTTTCACCTTTCCAAATCCTCCCTTCGTGCATGCTAATTCGCTCCCCAAAAGAGGCCTAAATCAAGATTTTTGCTTTCATGCAAAAACTTGAATGGGAGCATTAATCCCTAGGAGCCTCTTAAATGGTGTCAAAATTAACATTTAAATTTTTTCCAAAAAGTGCGGGAAGGGGGTCTTTGAGGAAGTAAAATTCCTCCTTAACTTATCATTTTGATGAATCTAATGATTCGCCTAAGAAGTCCATGCACCATACTCTCAGTATATATACTTTTTCCCATCCATCCATATTTATTGCACCTCTTTTGCCCTCTTCCAAAATGGGAATTTCTCAAATTGAGGTGCTGAAATTTTTCTCAAACTGTGATGGAAGGGGGTTTTGTGGAGCTTCAAACTCCCATCAAACTGAGGTATCTTTTGGATTTCTTGATCTTATATGGAAGTCAATACACCATACTATAAGTGTGCATGGTTTTCTCCATAAATCTATGAAAAATACCTCATCTTTTCCCCTTCCGAAAATGGCTACTTATCAAAAATAACCCCTGAAATTTATGTGTGAACCATGAAAGTAAGCTATTTTGGAGATACTCTAAACTTGGCCTTCTTATATTTTTGAGGTACTCCTAGACCACAAATGAGAGCATATACCTCATACTCTCCATACATGTGATTTCCCTCCAAAATCTTGGCCCCCTAATGCTTCATTATCATTTTCAAAAATGAAAATTCTTATAGGAATTCAAAAATACTCAAACCTGGAACTTGAGGCCACAAATCCTCCTTGCTAAATGACGTAGGATGTTAAGAGGAGAAATTCTTTTGCTCCTTCTCCTTCTCTTGATGATCATCACGCACCTCCCACGTCCATTAGATAACCGGCCTCTAATCTCTAGCAAGTAGGGCGGAGAAACTCCCCTTCTCTTTTCTCGGAGATGAAGATCAAAAAACGGACTCTCTGTTGGCTACGGTGAGCGAAATTGCTTTATGTGAGCTGCGCAAGGTCATCTTCTACTCTTGAAGACACATAAAGGTCCTGTATCACTCCATCCAACCAACCACGCCCGAGGCCTCTTGGTCCGTTCGTCGAATTCCTTTTGAAGTACTAAATATGATATTAAAATCTGTTGATTATTCATCACCCAAGTACTTGGGCGCCTTGGTTAGACTAAACGACCATCACTCCAATGGCGTGGGTTCGATTCCCAGGTGGCGCAGCTGGCGTACTTCGTTTCCTGAAGCTTTGACACCACTATAACAAAGCGAAAACCTTTTGCTGTTGTTCTCTTGCTTCGACGCACACACGGAGATGCTCTTCGATCGTCCCAACCGCCGAGCTCGACTATATCCCATAAAGAGACTCTCAATATCTATTCTACCAAGTGGTATAAATACCCATGTGATGCCATGTGGCATGTATGCCACCTCACCCAAAAGGGTGTGCATCCTATAACATGACAGTATACATATATGTATACGTATAGGTATACGTATACATATAGGTATACGTATACGTATATGTATACGTATAGGTATACATATACGTATAGGTATACGTATACATATATGTATAGGTATACGTATACGTATACATATAGGTATGCGTATACGTATAGGTATACCTATACGTATACGTATACCTATTCGTATACGTATACCTATACGTATACGCATACCTATATGTATAGGTATACCTATACGTATACGTATACCTATAGCTATATGTATACATATACCTATAGCTATACGTATAGGTATACCTATAGCTATACGTATAGGTATACCTATAGCTATACGTATAGGTATACCTATAGCTATACGTATAGGTATACCTATAGCTATACGTATACGTATACCTATACGTATACCTATACGTATACGAATACATATATGTATACGTATACGTATACGTATACGTATACGTATACGTATACGTATATATGCATACTTATACGTACACGTATACATATATACATATACATATATATGTATATGTATACATATACATATATACGTATATGTATGCATATACGTATATGTAGACATATACATATATGTATACATATACATATACATATACGTATACGTATACATATACATATACATATACATATACATATACATATACATATACATATACATATACATATACATATACATATACATATACATATACATATACATATACATATACATATACATATACATATACATATACATATACACATACATATACATATACATATACATATACATATACGCATACATATACATATACATATACGTATACATATACGTATACATATACCTATACATATACGTATACATATACGTATACGTATACATATACATATACATATACATATACATATACATATACATATACATATACATATACATATACATATACATATACATATACATATACATATACATATACATATACATATACATATACATATACATATACATATACATATACATATACATATACATATACATATACATATACATATACATATACATATACATATACATATACATATACATATACGTATACATACATATACATACACGTATACATATATGTATACATATACATATACATATACGTATACATATACATATACATATACGTATACATATACATATACATATACATATACGTATACATATACATATACATATACATATACGTATACATATACATATACATATACGTATACATATACATATACATATACATATACGTATACATATACATATACATATACATATACATATACATATACATATACATATACATATACATATACATATACATATACATATACATATACATATACATATACATATACATATACATATACATATACATATACATATACATATACATATACATATACATATACGTATACATATACATATACATATACATATACATATACATATACATATACGTATACATATACATATACATATACATATACGTATACATATACATATACGTATACATATACATATACATATACATATACGTATACATATACATATACGTATACATATACATATACATATACATATACATATACATATACATATACATATACATATACATATACATATACATATACATATACATATACATATACATATACATATACATATACATATACATATACGTATACATATACATATACATATACATATACATATACGTATACGTATACATATACATATACATATACATATACGTATACGTATACATATACATATACATATACATATACATATACATATACATATACATATACGTATACGTATACATATACATATACATATACGTATATATATACATATACGTATACATATACATATACGTATATACATATACATATACATATACATATACATATACATATACATATACATATACATATACATATACATATACATATACATATACATATACATATACATATACATATACATATACATATACATATACATATACATATACATATACATATACATATACATATACAAGCTTGTGGAAGGTAGAAAAGTGCATTTCGAAGCGACGAAGTTTGGTCAAGCCAACCGGCACAAGACCAGCCCTTGAGCTTATGGAGACTCAAATAGACCTTATAGGCATGAAATAAGTGCAAAGAAACACACTATGTACCTTGGAGCATCAAGGAGAATGAGTCGATACAAAACAGATAGGTTCAAGGGTCGACTAGCTCAAAAAACTTACTATCTATGGAAGAGACAATGAACTTCAAATGCCCATAGCGAGCAACATGATTACAATTAGAAAAATTCCTTTTATGGGAGTGATACACATAGGGGTGAGTGTATGGAATGCACAAAAGTATAAGGAATAAGCAAAATATGCTATAGGAATGAATGCGACATTCATCGGTGGTACTTCCTATATTTCAGGAATACGTAGAGATTGACCCCGAGACAGAAAAACTCAGATTTCTCCCAATGTACTGAACCAAATGCTTTGAAAATTTATAGGCATAAACTAAAAACTAATATATTTCAAATGAGTCATCTTGCACTCAATTTGGAGCTCTGGAGAGAGGAGCAGCCTCTGCAAGATTACTGTTGGCAAAGAAGATGATGCAGAAAATTGAAGGAGCAAGACAATGATGGTCACAAGTGTATGTATATTGCTTCCATGTAATGTACAAGTGATTTCAAGTCCTTATATAACCTCTAGGAGTGCTCCATGACTTTTACAAGTTGAATTTGAATTCAAATGAAGGTGGGAATGGTTGTTGGAGGGAATCAATTCACTTTCCTACAATCTAGGAAAAGTGAAGATCTAGTTTGATCTACTTTTAGGTGATTTGATTGCTTGATTGAATGCAACTTCAACTACCATAAATTCGTGGGATTTTGCCTCTATCTTTCTACCTTTACATGTGTAAAGCTCAAGGCTTTTACAACGGTAAATGAGCCATAAAAAATCTATCAAAAAAATACAATAAATGAGCATATGAAAAAGAACTCTCCAGCAAATATTCTTTCGACGCGATAGCCTTTGATGTAGATCAAATCCACCTCAAGCATAGTGTAAGCTTGATGTTCCAACAGCTCCCCCTCAAGCTAAAGTATGCTTGAGTCTTCATTCTGTGATAGGTTGAATATGTGAGTTTTGAATCTACAAAGCTTTATTCCATCAAGTGCCTTCATCATCATATCTGCTACTTGCTTTTCACTAGGAACAAAAGAAATGTCAATATCCTTTGCCATGAGCTTCTCCTTGATGAAGTGGTAATGGACTTCTATGTGCTTGGTTCTTGCATGAAAAATAGGATTTGCCACTAGGTGCATGGAACTTACATTATCTCCAAATATGTGAGGTTTGGAACTCACAAGTCCCAAATCTGTATACAATGCTTTTAACCATATTGCTTCTTGAGTTGCTATGGTCAAGCCTCTGTACTGTGCTTCAGTTGAGGATAAAGCAACTGTTGGTTGCTTCTTAGAACTCCATGACACTAGCTTCGAACCTGGAAATGCTAAGTAACCAGATGTAATTTTTCTATCATCCTTAGCTCCTACCCAATCTGCATCTGAGTAGATTTTGATATCCAAATCTGAAGAGTAAGGATAGAATATACCTTCGTTGATTGTACCTTTGAGATACTTAAGTACTCTCTTAGCCACATCCATGTGTGGTCTTCTCGGTGAGTGCATGAACTGACTAAGCACTCCCACACTATATGAGATGTCTGCCCTTGTATGAGTAGCATATATCAAGCTACCTACCAAGCTTTGATACTCTTTAATGTCTTCAATTTTCTCACCTTCATAAACACTTAGTTTATGATTCATCTCCAAAGGTGTACCTGCAGGCTTAGTGTTCTCCATTTTGAACTTGAGAAGAAGATCCTGAATGTATCTTCTTTGAGTCAAATACATTCCTTCATCTGTATATATTACCTGCATACCTAGGAAATATGTGAGCTCACCTAAGTCACTGATTTTGAACTCCTCTTGCATGTGTCTCTTGATCCTTTGAATGCCATTTAGATCATCACGTGTCACAATAATATCATCTACATATACACATAGATAGATAACCTCATTGTGATCCCTTTTGATGAATAGAGAAGGATCTGAGTTGCTTGGTTTGAACCCTTGATCTTGAAGATATGTAACCAACCTGTAATTCCAAGCTCTAGGAGGTTGTTTCAATCCATACAATGCTTTCTTAAGTCTGCAAACATAAGATGGATGATTAGGGTTTCCAAAACCTGGTGGTTGTGATATGTATACCTCTTCACTTATCCAACCATTTAAGAAATGCATTTTTCACATCAAGTTGGAGGAGTCTCTAATTCCTTGCAGCAGCTACACTTATCAATGTCCTGATTGTAGTCATCTTTGCAACTGGTGAGAATGTTTCCTCATAGTCTATACCATGAGTTTGTGAGCATCCTTTGGCAACTAATCTTGCCTTGTACCTGCAAATTGATCCATCTGAATTTCTTTTAACTTTATATACCCATCTGCAACCAATTACCTTTTGATTCGGAGACATTAGAACTAAATCCCAAGTGTCCATCTCCTTCAATGCATCTATCTCTTCGTTCATGGCCTTTTCCCAATTAGAGTTTCCCTTTGCCTCTTCATAGGTTGAGTTTTCCTCTGAAATAGAGTCTTTTGCCAAGTAGATTGAATGCTTCGTAACAAATTTGGAATCATATCCATACCTTTCTGGTTGTTTCTTCTCTCTTGCTGATCTTCTCGGTGCTTGTTTTGAGCATTCTCCAACCTCTTGCATCTTTGCTTTGCCTCTTGACTTCCATAGCTTGTAATCTCTTTCTCTTTCATCTTGGTCATCGTCTATATCACTTCTTGGATCCTGGACCTGTGTATCATGCTTGCTTCCTAATTGATGAGAGTCAGAATCAAGATCATATGGTAGTGTTACCTTTTGTTCGTCTTCATCATACCAAGACCTGTGTTCTTCAAACACAACATCTCTACTTGTAATGAATTGCTTGGTTGAAAGATTGAAGAACCTGTAACCCATCTGAGTTGAATCATATCCAATAAACACTGCCTTTGTTGCCCTTTCATCTAGCTTACCTCTTATTTGTGATGGTACATGAACATAAGCTAAACAACCAAAAACCTTGCAATGTCCAATCTTAGGTTTTCTTCCATGCCGCGCTTCATAAGGAGTCATACCTTCAAGTGATTTGGATGGTAGTCTATTGACAAGGTACACAACAGTTGAAATAGCTTCTGCCCATAGATAATGTGGCAACTTCTTCTCTTCAAGCCTTGTTCGGGCTGATCCAACCAATGTCTTTTTTTCTCCTCTCTGCGATTCCATTTAGTTGAGGAGAGTACCTGGTAGTCACTTCCCTTTTGATACCTTTTTCCTGGAAGAACTCATCAAACTCTTTGGAGAAGTATTCTCCCCCTCCATCAGATCTGAGCTTCTTTAGTGATCTACCTGTATGATTCTCCACATGTGCAAGATACTTCTTGAAGCAATCAAACACTTTATTCTTACTCTTGATAAAGTATAGAACAGTCCATCTACTATGTTTGTCAATAAATGAGACATAATACCTTGATCTTGCCAATGAAGGTTCTTGACTTGGTCCCCATACATCTCTATGTACTAAGTCCAATAAGTTGTTGTGGATGTAGCCTTTGTGGTTGAATGGTTGTCTTTGTGCCTTCCCAATCTGACATGCATCACACCTGTTGATCATGTGTTGCTTTGATATGTTCGGCAGTCCTAGAACACTTTGATCCCTGCATATGTCCTTCAAGGTTCTTTCATTCACATGAGCAAGTCTCTTATGCCACAGTTCAAGCTCACTTTGGGTTTGAGGCCCAAAGTTGAATAGAGCTATGTTCCTGGTTTCTCCTACTCCAAAAGTGAAGAGCCTACCATGCTTCTCACCTCGGGCTATCTTCTTGAAGCCTTGACATGGATCTTCCACAAAAGCTCCATGTTGGGTGAACCTAACTTGCAAGCCTTTTTCAACTATTTGGCCTAGACTTATTAGGTTTTTAGTGATAGTGGGTACATAGAGAACCTTACTTAGAATGTTTGTCCTGCCATTGGAAGCTTTGACATTACCAATCTTCTCCACATTGTGCTTCGTGTCATCCCCTGTTTGCACTTCATGTCTATGCTTTGGACTTTCCAAGTCAGATAGAAGAGCAATGTTGCCTGCAACATGATTCGAACATCCTGAATCTATGTAGAACAAATGATCATCTTCTTTACCTTCTTTGTGGCTTAGATTCATAAGAAGCAATGAGTCTTCATGTGGTTGATCTTCTGAATAATTGTTGTAGTCCCTTCTATTATAGCCTCTATTGTTATTGTTGAAGTTGTGTCCACCTCTGCCTCTATTGCTGCCATATCCACCTCTTCCACTTCCTTTCTGGGTCTTCCCATTGAACCAACAATTCTGAGTGGTGTGGTTGGTCTTATCGCATATGGCACAAGGTTGAACATTTTGACCTTTGGCTTTGTCTTGCTTTGGTCCTTTCTTCTTCCCTTTCCACTTGCTCTTGCTTGCGAAGTTGGCTTGGGAAGTCTCTTCTTCATCTTCTTACTTCTTCTTGCCTTTCTGCTTCTTATCCTTCTTATCTGCATATAGAGCACTAGTTGAATTACCATGATAAGAGTTACCTTCCCTTATGCTATTGTTGGCTTCTTGATTGAAGAGTTGTCCAAGAAAGATGTTGAAGTCTGGAGTCTGCACATCCATGATGAGATCATAAGCCGTCGTGAAGGATTGCCGTTGCTTATCACTTCAAATGCCGTTGAGAATTTGCGTCATGACGACCTCTTCTTCAATCAGCTCTCCAATGGATGCTAACTGATCTGCAACCTCTTTGACCTTGGTAACAAACTCTGTGATGGTTTGTTTAGGTGTCTTCTTCATTTGGTTGAACTCGTTCCAAAGATGATTCTTTCTTGCTTTGGTACTAGCAGAAAAGAAAGTCTCGAGGGCATCCCAAGTCTCTTGAGATGTCTTGCATCCTCTAATATGTGGTAATAGAAAGTCAGAGATAGAGTTTAGTATGTACGACCTTGCTTGAGCATCCCTAGTGCACCAAAGTGTGAGCTTATCTATCTCCTCTTGTGTAGGTCCTCCTTTGGATCTTGGAATAGGCATAGCTTCATCACCTGCTACAATTCCATAACGATTTCTACCTTGCAAATAGGCCTCCATCCTGATTTGCCAAGCCACTTAGTTGTGTCGATCAAGCTTCTCGATCATTGAGGGTAAAGCCGTCACCCATCTTGATCTAGCTCTGATACCACTGAAAAAACTTGGAGAAGCTTGTAGAAGGTAGAAAAGTGCGTTTCGAAGCGACGAAGTTTGGTCAAGCCAACCGGCACAAGACCAGCCCTTGAGCTTATGGAGACTCAAATAGACCTTATAGGCATGCAATAAGTGCAAAGAAACACACTATCTACCTTGGAGCATCAAGGTGAATGAGGCGATACAAAACAAATAGGTTCGCGGGTCGACTAGCTCAAAAAACTTACTATCTATGGAAGAGACAATGAACTTCAAATGCCCATAGCGACCAGCGTGATTACAATTAGAAAACTTCCTTTTATGGGAGTGATACACATAGGGTTGAGTGTATGGAATGCACAAAAGTATAAGGAATAAGCAAAATATGCTATAGGATAAGCCTTTTTCAACTATTTGGCCTACACTTATTAGGTTTTTAGTGATAGTGGGTACATAGAGAACCTTACTTAGAATGTTTGTCCTGCCATTTGAAGCTTTGACATTACCAATCTTCTCCACATTGTGCTTTGTGTCATCCCCTGTTTGCACTTCATGTCTATGCTTTGGACTTTCCAAGTCAGATAGAAGAGCAATGTTGCCTGCAACATGACATCCTGAATCTATGTAGAACAAATGATCATCTTCTTTACCTTCTTTGTGGCTTAGATTCATAAGAAGCAATGAGTCTTCATGTGGTTGATCTTTTGAATAATTGTTGTAGTCCCTTCTATTATAGCCTCTATTGTTATTGTTGAAGTTGTGTCCACCTCTGCCTCTATTGCTACCATATCCACCTCTTCCACTTCCTTTCTGGGTCTTCCCATTGAACCAACAATTCTGAGTGGTGTGGTTGGTCTTATCGCATATGGCACAAGGTTGAACATTCTGACCTTTGGCTTTGTCTTGCTTTGGTCCTTTCTTCTTCCCTTTCCACTTGCTCTTGGTTGCGAAGTTGGCTTGGGAAGTCTCTTCTTCATCTTCTTCCTTCTTCTTGCCTTTCTGCTTCTTATCCTTCTTATCTGCATATAGAGCACTAGTTGAATTACCATGATAAGAGTTACCTTCCTTTATGCTATTGTGGGCTTCTTGATTGAAGAGTTGTCCAAGAAAGATATTGAAGTTTGGAGTCTGCACATCCATGATGAGATCATAAGCTGTCGTGAAGGATTGCCATTGCTTATCACTTCGAATGCCATTGAGAATTTGCCTCATGATGACCTCTTCTTCAATCAGCTCTCCAATGGATGCTAACTGATCTGCAACCTCTTTGACCTTGGTAACAAAATCTGTGATGGTTTGTATAGGTGTCTTCTTCATTTGGTTGAACTCGTTCCAAAGATGATTCTTTCTTGCTTAGGTACTAGCAAAAAAGAAAGTCTCGAGGGCATCCCAAGTCTCTTGAGATGTCTTGCATCCTCTAATATGTGGTAATAGAAAGTCAGAGATAGAGTTTAGTATGTACGACCTTGCTTGAGCATCCCTAGTGCACCAAAGTGTGAGCTTATCTATCTCCTCTTGTGTAGGTCCTCCTTTGGATCTTAGAATAGGCATAGCTTCATCACCTACTACAATTCCATAACTATTTCTACCTTGCAAATAGGCCTCCATCCTGATTTGCCATGCCGCTTAGTTGTGTCGATCAAGCTTCTCGATCATTGAGGGAAAGCCGTCACCCATCTTGATCTAGCTCTGATACTACTGAAAAAACTTGGACAAGCTTGTAGAAGGTAGAAAAGTGCGTTTCGAAGCGACGAAGTTTGGTCAAGCCAACCGGCACAAGACCAGCCCTTGAGCTTATGGAGACTCAAATAGACCTATGCAATAAGTGCAAATAAACACAGTATGGACCTTGGAGCACAAGGAGAATGAGGTGATACAAAACAGATAGGTTCGCGGGTCGACTAGCTCAAAAAAACTTACAATCTATGGAAGAGACAATGAACTTAAAATGCCCATAGCGACTAGCATGATTACAATTAGAAAACTTCCTTTTATGGGAGTGATACACATAGGGTTGAGTGTATGGAATGCACAAAAGTATAAGGAATAAGCAAAATATGCTATAGGATAAGCCTTTTTCAACTATTTGAACTACACTTATTAGGTTTTTAGTGATAGTGGGTACATAGAGAACCTTACTTAGAATGTTTGTCCTGCCATTAGAAGCTTTGACATTACCAATCTTCTCCACATTGTGCTTTGGACTTTCCAAGTCAGATAGAAGAGCAATGTCGCTTGCAACAAATATTCTATCTAAGAGCTTCCAAAAATTCTAGGAAAAATACATATGATCCTATTTTACATGAGGAAGACTCTTCCTCAATTTTTACATCATTTGTATAAATATTTATATAAATTTTTGACATTTTACAAATAGTTTTCCTTTAGAAAAATGATTCCTCTAACATTCTTCCCCTCTTAGACTTTTTGGCTCCTGACAAAAAATATTCTTACATACAAGTAATGAGAGCTTCCTTTATTTCTTCTTTCTTTGATAAACCTGAGATAACAAGTCATGGCCTCTTTCTTTCTGTAATGTTCAAATTGTTCACCATTTCAAACAAAGCTTTCCTCCATTGTACTATTGGCTGTGGTCTGTCTATCACATCCTTCTTCAAGTATTCTGTATAAGCAGCTTCATATGCAGTGAGTCTTGATTTAGTGACTACTGATAAATTCCCAAAAATTTCTGTCTGTCTTTCAAAAAATCCATAGTCAAAAGCATCTTCAAAGATTTGAAGATAATGGCTTCCCAAAAATACTATTCTGCTGTAATATGCCATTAAACAAATTCTATATGGTGTTTCACTTAAGTCAAAGAGTAAAGCATCTGTAGGTGAGTTGAATCAAATGTAGTTGAGAGTCCTTACTTCCGTATCTGTGAATGTTTCTATACATGCCACCACAAGTCGCATCACTCTTACTAATAAAATACAAGCTGGATCCTTTACATCTTTGTATGTGGATATAACAGATTCTACTGTATCAATCATATACTTCTTGGTTGGCCATGTTCTTGCTTTTGGTCCTTCTATTTTTGGGAAATTCAGCCATTTTGCTGGAAGTTGACCTGCATTTCTTCTTTCCCAAAATATTGATCATTCTCTTCTTCTGGACAATAGGCCAAATTTATTTTTAACTGCAAAGGTGCCTCTTTCCAGATCTTCCTGTATTCCTTGTTGGCATCCAACCATCTGTTCCTCCATTTACGATTAGCTTTTTCAAACAACTCCTTAGTGACATTAATATCTTCTTCATATTCCAAATATCTGTTTGGTGGTAGTTCTACCCTTGCAATCTGATAATTTTTAATAATTTCCATAATCATACAGAAAGGTATTCCTAACCCATCAACTGCCCAATGATGTTTTCTGGGTTTACTCCTTTATTGAGAGCAAAATTTACAATATGTTCTTCATACTCATTATGCATTTTCCCTATGAATTCCATTCTTGATTCCTTGTCTATTAAAAGCCTTTGAACAAATTCATCTGAATATTCTTCAATAACTTTGTCTTCTTGTTCATCAAAATTTTGAATTCTGTTATCTTCTCCTCCTTCATGTTCCTCTATTTGTGTGGTCACTACCTATTCTTCAACCTGTTTTTGTGACTCTTCCAAGTTTTTCTGTAACTTCTCCACCATCAACATTAATCCTTGATTATGGGATATCAATAGCTCTTTCTCTGATTTCCATTCACTCCTTTCTCTTTCCACATCATAATGCAATTTATTATATCCTCTCATTGCATTAACAACATGCACACTAGCTTGTTTCTCCATTTCCTTGACTTCCTTCAATTCTGCTTGTAACTTTAGAATTTTTTTATTCAACTCCTCCCTCTCATCTTGGGTTATTTGTACAATCTTACTCTCTTCTTTCATTTGGCCTTTCTCCATCAACAATCTGTTTATGTCTTCATTAGCTTTGAACATGATTTGATATGAGCTCTGAAGGGTTCTAAATCTTCCTTCCATTTTCTTTAATTCCATGTCCATTTTACTACTATGTTGCAATTGCTTAGCACATTTGTTCTCAAGAAATTGAATTTTATTCTGGCTCTGAACCTCTTGTTCTTCTAATGAAATCATTCTTTGAGACAAAATTTCATTCTTTTCCTTGATGACCCTGATCTGATCTTCCAGTAGCTCCTTTTCTTTCTTTTGCTCTTTGATGATCATACTACCTTTTACAAATTCTGACTCAGCCACCATCCCTGATATAATCATATTTTTGCTAGAGGGTCTGAATTGTTCTATGTTACTCATGATGATTTTACATGCAGATCTAATATCCTTTGGTATCCTTTCAAGGCCAGTTTCTAACTCGATTTGCTTCACATCTATTTGCTTTTCCTCTTTGTATTCATTTTTTTCTCCATCCTCTTCCTCATATTCTATAACCTGATTCTCTTCCTCTTCATAGTCTTTTTCTTCTTCCATCTCTTCTGCCTTCTTTTCCTCAATTTCCTGTTGTTTTTCTTGAATGACCTGTCTTTCCTCTTCCTGGACTTTGTTTCCTTGGATTGAAGTTGAGTCACTCTCTACTGAGTTCTTTATCTCATCATTCAGTTGCTGGTCCTTTTGTTCCACCTTCTGCTCATCTATGTCCATAAGGTCTAATTCTTCTTCCTTTTCCTGATTACCTATATGTGTGGACTCTTCATTATGATTTAGATCAAAAAGTACCTCCTCTATACTCTGATTTATTTGTGTTTCTGTTTTCCCTTCTGTATATTCCTTAGAATCTGTTCTTTTTTATCTTCCTGATAGTGCAACCTTTTCTTCTTTTTTGCTTCCATCCTCTTGACTCTGCATCTGACTATATAATTGTGTTTTACTTTCTAGTCCTTGTTTTTCCTCATATAGTTGATAATGAGGTTTTTGTGAGGGTTTTGTCCATACAGCTGGAAATCTTGTGTCTATTAGTCCACTCCTGAATTCTTTCCTTGCTTCAACCTCTTCTTCCCTCATTAATTCTTTACCAAATTCCTTTTTTCCTCCCCACGACTAACTTGTTTTGTTCATTCTTCACAGACCTGTATCCCTTTTGACTTTTGACTCAATTCTTCTGGTGTTTTGTTTTTTTACAAAAGCTTGTACAGTTGTTACTGGTGTGCTGGGTACTGAGAGATTTAAAATATTGAGAAGAAAATTCTCTATATCACTTTCTGAATCTGATGAAAATTGTGAGGAACTAGCTATCCCTATTTTGTCCATTTTGTGCTCTTCTATTGCAATTGATTTCTCCTTATTCTTTTCTTCTGATGATAATTTTACTGACTCCTCCATTTGTGCATGTTCAGCTGCCTTGCCCTTATTCTTTTTGGTTAACCTCTTTTTTTGGACAACCTTTTTTTGGACCTTCTTTTTTATCACTACTGTAGTTCTAGTTTCTGGAGGACCTTGTAATTCTTTAAAATAAGACAATAATTCCACTTCCTTTTTGACAAACACTTCTTCAGTTTCTGCAGCCATCATTTGATCATGTAGTTCTTCATAATGTTCCACCTCTTCTTGTAGCCAATCAGTTGCTTTACATGAATAATCTTCCAACATTTTCTGGTACTGAGGTTCTTAGATTGCCCTCTTATTATTTCCTTGAGTCAATATGAATAAATTTGTTCCTTGCTTGTTTGAGGTGGATGGGGTTCCTTTGACGCTTGCACTTCTTTCTAAGCTGCTTCACATTCTTCTTTTGTCACGTCTTCCTGTTCCAAGACCACATTCCTTGGATCTTGTCTTCTCTTCTTTACTGGAATTATTTCCTTTGATACCCCTTTCCTTTTCCTTTCTGATCCCCTCATGCTTGTCTGGACTTTTGCTTCTCTTATAGACATCATCTTTGAAGGACTTTTAACTCCTGACATCAAACTCTTGAAATATTGAGCTTCTGGAGCCAATTTCAGCTGATCCTCCATACTTAAAATTAAAAACTGTGCTCCATTCATAAACTTCCTCTATTCCCAATGCTTTGGTGCTTCCTTCAATTGGTCATGAATGTAGGGAGTTACATCCATTACTCCAAATGGTTTGGTCTTGTCCTTATTATTGAACATAATCAATGTTACTGGCTTATGCGGCATTGTATATCTTGACAACTTTGGAAAACAAAAATACTGAAGAAACATTCTGATGGCAAATTCTTCATTTTCCTTTCCTTTGAAATCCACAAACTTTGAATATCCAGCATAGGTTGCTTTGTTCTTCTTGACAAAACTGCAATCCAATTTAGTTCCCATGGAATAGAATTGAAGAGCTGCCGTGATGTGTTCTGCTTTATGGTGATCTGTACCTCTTTGTTCTCTTTGTCCTTAACTGAACATCTGAAATATGCATCATTGCCTTTGCCAACTTCCAACAAACTAGACATGACTTGTGATACCCTCTCAAAATCTATAAAGAAGAGAGGTTCATCCAATAGTCTGTGTAACCCCACTGCCTTCCATCTTTTATAATTAGCTGTAACTTTTTGAAATTTGTAGAATTACTGACATAGCATTGTATATTTATGACCTCCAATTCCTACTTTAAAGATATACTGACCAATGATATTGAGAGTTTCCCTCAGCTCTTTGGCTATCTTCTCTTCTTCTGGGATATTTTGTTCTTCATCAAATTCTAGCTCCACATTTTCCACTGTTGCTTCACTGTCTAAAAACCAATGTCCTCTTGACAAAGTTACAGAGTCAACTTTGAAGTCATGAATAGGTAGTTCCTTTGGATTCACCATTCTGGAGAAAATATAACATATTACACCGAAAAACTCCACCCACATAAGTCACAGGAAATATAAAAGAAAACACATTTATTTTGAGATAAAAAGATATTGAGAGAAAAAAATAGAAGATAAAAAATCAGATAAACCATGATTTCCTTGTTTGCATCATAGGTACAACAAAATTGAAGTGATCATCACATGTGTAGCAAGATATCTAGTGCTCTCTTCCCTCTTTTTTTTTAATATGAAAATAATGAATGGAATTTTAAGAGAATTTAGACAAATATAAGGAAAAAATATTTAAAAGAAAAAAGAAAAGAAAAAAATAATAAATAAATAGTGACTAAAAATAATTAACAGTGACTGCCTAGTCCTGCCAAATCCTATATCTTGCTCGTGCTTTATAACTTATAAAAGAAAATTTTTAATGATTTTCTCTTCCATCTTCCATCTCTTCCCCTCCTATTCTTTTTCCTAGAAAAAGGAATGAGGTAAGGTACATGGAAATAATTTCAAGAGTGTCATAGATCCTTCTTGATAAAATTTTGAGTCCTTTAGTAGGAATCCAGTCATTTGTAGCTTTTCATGCTTCTGCACTATTTTTGTATGTTCATCCTCATTTTTTCTCCATTGGAGCAGGTCAGATTTTTTCATCCAAAAATACTTGATTCTTGTTAACTCCTTTTTTGGAGTAAAACAATTTCCCTTTGATAAACAGTTCTTGGAAGTCTTTGGTTTCCACATCCATTTAGTTTTGATAAATTTTTTTGATGAGCAGTGCTTTGATGTCCTTGGTTTCCGCATTCTTTTTGTCTTGATGTCTAGATGTTTCTGATTATTCAATACTTACCACCTTTCCCCTGACTTTATGACACCTTTAGTTCCTTTGATTTCCTCCTGTTTTTGTCTGAAGTGGATTTGGTCATGGAGAAATTTTGTTTGTGATTCCTTTGTAGCTTCTAGTGGAAAAGTAAATCCTTCCAAATCTGAGTCATCGATGTCCTATTGATTTTCATGTTCCTCATAACTCAATAAAAACATTAAAGACCTTTTGTCATTTATTGTCAATTTAAGATTCATATTTTCAAAATCCAAAATTACTTTACCTTGTCTTAACCATGGTTGTCCTAAAATCAATTTCTCAGTCATCATATGATCAGGACATTCTTCACAATCTATTTTCATATATTCTTCATTGAACTTAACTTGAATAGATGGTGAAGACAAGCTTTGTATTATCTGACCTTCCAGTGTTTTGATAGGAGTTTTACTCTTAATCCTTTTAAATTTTGAACTTATCCAACAAAACTGAACTGATCAAATTAACTTGTGCACCTGAATCTATCAAAACCTTGATTTGCTCATTATGAAGATTCATTGTTATAACAGGCAAATGCTCTCTCACTCTTGAAGGTGTTTCACATAAGAAGACTTCTCTAAGCTCCTTGGCCTTTCTTATTCTTTCCTTTGCCTCCTGCTGGGCCTCATACCTGATTTTTTTCCTCTTCTTTTTTCCTGTTTTGAGCTTGATGTATTCTTCTCCATTCAGGAACAGTTAAGGGAAGATCATATCTTTTTACCCTACATCCACTTATGAAATTTGGCATGATTTCTCCATCTATATTAGCTAATTGGATAGCTCCACTATTACTGATTTGGTTGATAATATAAGGTCCAAGCCCCTTCTTTTGAAATTTTTTCTGATGTTCCTTCACTGTATATGCCAAAACTAAATCCCCTACTTGCAAGTCTTTTTCTTTAATATGAACATCATTATAAGCTTTTTGCCTTCTTTTATCTGCATATATGCTCATAATTGCTTGAAGTCTGGAAGCTCCAAGTTTTTCCAATTCCACCACTGTCTCAGATAACTCATGTCCAGTCCACTTGTATTGATTTCTCACCTTTAATGTTGGAATGAGAAATTCCAAAGGCAAGACTGCATTTTGTCCACATACCAAATTAAATGGTGTTGTTCCAATTGCAGTTTTGTATGCCACTCTATAAGCCCATAAGACATGATTAAGTTGCAAATCCCAATCATTCCTATTTGCATTTACCAATTTTGTCAAAACAGTGCAAAGTACCTTGTTAGTACTCTCTGCTAATCCATTGGCTTGTGGATGATAAGGGGCTGACTTTCTATGACTAATCATAAAATAATCAGTTATGTTTTCAATTCCTTGGTTTAAAAAATGAGTCCCCCTATCACTTATCAATTCAATTGGTAATCCAAATCTGGTGATAATATTTTCATAAAGAAATCTTGCAGTGGTTTGAGCATCATTCCTTTTTGTAGCCCTAGCCTCTGCCCATTTGGTCAGGTAATCTGTGGCTACTAGTATATATTCAGCATGGGACTGTTTTGCTGGAGGATGTATAGGTCCAATGAAATCCAACCCCCATTTACTAAATGCTCTTGCTGAAATAAGTGGTATTAATGGCATATCATCCCTTTTACTTGGTTGACTTACTCTTTGACAAATGTCGCATCTTTTCACATATGTTCTTGCATCAAGAAATAGAGTT
This sequence comes from Ceratopteris richardii, assembly GCA_020310875.1. Classification (NCBI taxonomy): domain Eukaryota; kingdom Viridiplantae; phylum Streptophyta; class Polypodiopsida; order Polypodiales; family Pteridaceae; genus Ceratopteris; species Ceratopteris richardii. Next base: position 109,744,620 of record CM035429.1, on the reverse strand, counting down.
AGCCACCAAAATTCAGAATATAATATGAGTTTAGCAGTCCTTTCACCTGAAAAATGTCCTCCTGCCACTCCAGAATGTGCCATCTCTAACATTTCCATATACTTTTCTTCAAGAACACATATTCTTAGATATCCATCCATCCCTTTCTTGTATAATTGGTCTTCTAACAATTGATATTCCTCAGAAATGATTTGTAAATTTCTTGAGTCTGCACTAGCTTTCACTGACTCTCCTTTTTTGTTACCTCTTAACTCCTCAATTATGTTTGCACCCCAATCTGGATTTTTTTGAAACCAATACAAAGTTGCAATTTCTGAATGTTGCAAAGATTGACATTTTGAAAAATTAGAAATATATTTCTCTACATCTTGAATCTTGGTAGGCCAATGTACACCCATTCTATTGAGATTGTTTAAAGTGACTATCCTGGAAGCATGAGTACAAGGATTCCAATAATGAGCTTTCCTTAAATATTCCTGCTGCTCATCTTCTGGAGTACAATATTCCAATATACCCATATAATTGAGATGATACAAATGGCTAGCTAGTAGTACAAAGTTCCTACTTTGTAGTACCAAATGTGTGTTGTTTTCAGGTGTTCTACAAGGTCCGATGGTTAGCAAAGGCACCAAAGTCATGGCCCATTCAGGAATAGTTTCTATTTTGAATAGATATGCATCTGGCAATTCATCATCTAAATGCAAACTTGGCTCTCTGGTTTGTATTCAGTACAAATGGTATGCTCTTACATGAGTTTTTCCTTGCCTGACCACTACCTCAAATTCAAATTCCATCAGTAGGAGAAACCATCTGACTATCCTACCTGTGTGGCATGGTTTTTTTACCAAGTAGATAAGGCTTGGTGATCCACAAAGAATTTAAACTTGTTGGCTAAAAGATAATGTCTATACTTTTTTACAGCAAATATCATTCCCAATCCTTCCCTTTGAAAGGTTGTATAGTTTTTTTTAGCTAAATTCAATTGCCTACTGACATAAGCAATTGGAAAGTCTAATTTGCTCCCTTCTATTGGTTGGGCTAACACACATCCCAAAGCATAATTTGAAGCATCCACATGAACATGAAAAATTTTATTCCATTGTGGGGTTTTTAGAATTCGCATTGTTACCAAACAAGTTTTTAAAGTTGATGGAGAATGTTAATCTCCAAAAGAACAACTTATTCTTGTGATTAGAGCACCTCTATACCAAGAATAAGTCAAAACCTTTCACACATTTAGAGGATCAATTATTAACTATCAAAAGATTAACAATTCTGTGAAGAAGATGATACACAGAAAAGTCTGCTGTAGTATTTCTTCACATTGACCTATCAACTCTGTAAAGTTTTTGATGAAACTTTGTACGAATCATCTCCTAGAGATTGCGCATCCATTCCAAGTTGAATCTCTTCAAAAGATTAAGTGTAGCTTGAGAAATCAACTTCTCAAGTTACCTATGTCAGAAACTGTACTTCTGAGAAGTCGATTCAGACACCCCTAACTTCTTAACTTTGGTTCTCACAATATCTAACCCATTTTGCCAAATGCTTTTAGCCACGAGTAGATCACCTTCCAACTTAAAGATTAAGTGCTTGCTTGCACAAAACTTTAAACTATGGAGTGAGCACTGATCAAAAGATTAAACTCGAAATTTGCGCCTGTTTCAGAGAACTGTAGACATTCAATACATATGAATGTTCCTACTCACAATTCTCCTAGCCTGTTTACAATTGGACTCTGAAATTCAGGTCACAGACTCATTAACTAACAACTTAGATATCCTCAAAAGGATTTCACAAATGATCAAACACAGAAGGAGCAGACACGAAAAGATCGGGCGCAATATTTCTTCATTAACTCAGAAAATTACAACTGAGTGATGAGAGCTACCACAAATTTACTTTCCTCTATCTCATAGCTTCTATCTCCCTAATTCTTGACTTCTAACTATTGTCACATATGCTCTCATACATGCCCCGACTTTTCTCAAGATATTTATAGACAATTTGTACATAATTCTTACTGAACAAAAGATCTAAGTCATCTATGACTATGCTAATGTACATATGTGTACACTTCTCTTGTCCTCTGATTGTAATCTTCTTCCACACTTTAGGAATTGATTCTTCCTTCATCATTTGATCTTCCAAGCCTTCAATTGGTGATTGGTATGCACCAACAGCTCCCCCTCAATCATCAATTGAGGTCTTCTCTGTCTTCTTGATACTTGCCATGTCTTTGAACCTTTGTAATTTAGGTCCATCCAAACTCTTTGTCATCATATCTGCCACCTGTTCTTTTGTTGGAGTGTACATCACTTCAATGTCTTTATCTAGTACCTTTTCCCTCAAGAAATGATACTGTATCTCTATATGCTTAGTCCTGGCATGAAAAACAGGGTTAGCTGCCAAATACAAAGAACTCATATTGTCTCCAAAAATTATTGGAGTACTATGATCAGTCTCAAAACTTTTCATCAAGGTCTTCAACCATATGACTTCTTTTGCAGCTTCTACCATTCCCTTATACTCAGCTTCTGTGGATGATAAAGCAACTGTATGTTGCTTCTTTGAACACCAAGACACTAACTTGTCTCCAACATAACATAGAAATCCATGAGTAGACCTTCTATCATCTGAATCACCTGCCCAATCTGCATCACTAAACACTTTGATTCTTGTATCAGAAGTGAAACCATAATACAAACCTTCACTTAGGGTTCCCTTGATATATCTGAGTACCCTTTGGGCTGCAATCCAATGAGTCTTCTTTGGACAATGCATGAATTGTGATAACACACCTACTGCATATGATAGATCTGGCCTTGTCAAGGTAGCATAGATTAAACTACCTACCAAACTCTGATATTTCTTCATATCATTGAACTCTTCACCTCCATACCTGCTTAACTTATGATTTACCTCCAATGGTGTGGTTGAGGTCCTGCAATCTTCCATGTTAAACTTGACTAGAAGATTCTTCAAGTATCTTTCTTGTGAAACATATACTCCATGTTGAGTATACACAATCTGCATTCCTAGAAAATAAGATAAGTTTCCCAAGTCACTTATCTTAAACTCCTTCTCTATTTGCTTCTTGAGTTCATTGATTCCTTGAGCATCTGTTCCTGTAACAATAATATCATCAACATAAATGCACATGTAAATGTATCCATTTTCACTTGCCTTCACTAGCAAGCTACTATCTGCCTTTGATGCTTGAAATCCACATTCATTCAAGAACTTGACCAATCTGTAATTCCAAGCTCTTGGGGGTTGCTTCAACCCATATAAAGCTCTCTTGAGCTTACACACATAATCTGATTCAATTGATTCCATGAAGCCTTCTGGTTGCTCCATATATACTTCATCTGCAATGTAACCATTAAGAAATGCATTCTTCACATCCAATTGTGATAATTTCCATCCCTTGGAAGTGGCAATAGCAATCAATGTCCTAATTGTAGACATCTTAGCAACAGGACTAAAGGTTTCATCATAATCTACCCCATAAGTTTGGGCATAACCTTTAACCACTAGTCTAGCCTTATATCTAGACACCTTACCATCTGCAAACCTCTTTGTTTTGTATACCCACTTGCATCCAATGACTTTCTGATTCTTTGGTCTTGGTACTAGTTCCCAAGTTTCATTTTCAAGTAGAGCATCATACTCTTCTTGCATTGCCTTCTCCCAATTCTGTTTACCTTTGGCTTCTTCATAAGTGGTTGGATCTTCTTCTGTTTTCACAATGTAGGCATAATCTTTTGTTGTTAGGAAAGATGTATCATAACTATACCTTATAGGCTCTTTCCTTTCTCTTGTAGATCTCCTGATTTCTGCACTTCTTGAAGTTTCAGCCTCATTTGATTCTGGATCAAATCTTGGCCCTTCTTCTTCATGATCCTGCACTCTACATCTAGAGTCAATTTCATCAACAATTTCTTCACAAACTTTTACCTTTGCCTTTCCTTTCCTTTGTATTTCTTCAACACCTGTATACTCATTTGGTGATCCTGTATACCACATGTTTTGCTCATCAAATGTTACATCTTTAGTAACAAGAAATTGCTTTGTGGATGGACTCCACAATCTGTAACCCATTTGTCTATCATCATATCCAATAAACACATACTTCTCTGCTTTTGGTTCTAGCTTATGTCTTAATTGTGAAGGAACATAAGCATATGCAATACATCCAAATACTTTGCAATGATCAAGACTAGGCTTCTTACCCCACCATGCTTCATAAGGGGTTCCTCCATCCAAAGCTTTGCAAGGCAACCTATTCACAAGATATGTTGCAGTGTTAATGGCCTCTGCCCATAAGTAATTTGGACAATTCTTTTCCTTCATCATGGCTCTTGCAAACTCTACAAGAGTCCTATTCCTCCTTTCTGCTACTCCATTTTGTTGAGGGGAGTACCTGCAAGTCACTTCTCTTTTAATACCTGCATTCCACAAATAATCATCAAACTCTTTTGAGAAATACTCTCCCCCTCCATCTGATCTTAACCTCTTTAGCTTTTGTCCTGTGATCCTTTCTGCATAAGCATGGAAATGTTTGAATGTCTTGAAGACTTCTGATTTATCCTTGATTACATACAAAGTAATCCACCTGGTTGCATCATCAACAAACAACACATAATATCTGGATCCATTTATGCTATAGTCCCTTGAGGGACCCCATACATCTGTATGAACCAATTCAAGCATATTTGAATACTTGTACCCTGATTTGTTATAAGAACTCTTATGTGCTTTACCTAATTGACAAGCTTCACACTTGTACACCATATGTTGCCCTTCAATGTTTGGCAATCCAAGCACCACCTGATTCTTTGACATCTCCTTTATAGCTCTCTCATTGAAATGACCTAGCCTCTTATGCCATAGGTCTAATTCAGATACCTTTTGACCTCCATAGGTAAACAATGCATGTCCCACATTACCTTGAACTTTGAGAGTGAACAATCTTCCTTCCTTTTTTCCTGCAATTATGGTTCTATATCCCTGATTTGGATCTTGTACATAAACACCATCATTTGTGAATCTTACCTCATATCCTTTCTCCACAATTTGCCCTACACTTATCAAATTTTTAGGAATAGTAGGAACATAAAGTACCTTACTCAGAAGTGTACTTCCACTCTTTGTCTTCACTGATCCAATGCTCTCCACTTTATGTTTGGTATTGTCACCTGTTTGAACTGTATGTCCATTCACCCTTGCTTCCATATCAGTCATCAAGGATAGATTCCCACTCAGATGGTTGCTGCACCCTGAGTCAATATAGAACACTCTTTGATCTTCTCCCATTGATTCATGAGTTGCATTCAAGATAAGAGTCATGTCATCCTTCTGATCTGATGCATAATTGTAATAATTATTGTTGTAGGACTGAGATTGGAAGTTTCTTCCACCTCCTCTACCATATGATGTCCTACCACCTCTTCCTCTGAAGTTACCTCTTTGGTTTCTGCCTCCTCTACCTCTTTGACTATAATTCTGATTGTTGTATCCTCCACTTTGATTGTTATACCAACAATCATTTGCCAAATGATTTGTTCTGCCACAAATCCAACAAGCTTTAGCATTATCTTTGTTCTTACCTCCTCTTCCTTTACCTCTGAAATTTGTCTTCCCTTTTGTGAAATTGGCTTGATTTGAATTCCCTTCATCATCATTTGATTGCTTTCCTTTGCCATTCTTTTTCTTGTCTTTGGAGTACATGGCTTGACTTGCACTTCTATCATTGTCTCCTTTAAGATCCTGCTCAAAGGTTAGCATATGTCCTAGCAATTGATTAAGGTCAGGAGTAAAGTGATCAAGTGACAACTCTATGGATAATATAAAAGGCTTCCACTTCTCATCACCTCTTAGACCTGTAAGTATTTGTCTTACCAACTTTTCCTCTTCAATGTCTTCATCCACTGCTCCCAAGCTATCTGCAATATCTTTCATCCTTGCCACATAATCTGAAATTGATTGTGAGCTCTTCTTCTTGAAAGTTGTGAACTCAGCCCATAGTGAGGACTTCCTTGACTTAGTTGTATTTTGGAAATGCTCTTCCAAGGCATTCCAAACATCTGTAGCACTTTCCAAACCTCTGATATGAGGTAGAAGATAATCATTTACAGCCATGTAGATGATACTCCTTGCTTGAGCATCCTTTCTCATCCAAGTCTTCAACATTGCAAGTTCTTCCCTAGTAGGAATACTTGGATCTGCAAACTCTGGTTTTTCTTCATCTCCTGTAATAAATGATATAAGATCTTTGCTCATGAGGTGTGCTTCCATCCTCATGGACCATGCTGGATAGTTCTCCCTATCTAGCTTATCAATCTGCAAGCTTTCTCCCATCTTGTATCCACCTGTGTATTGAAACTTCAAGCTTTACAAACAATGTATGTACCTTTACTTCTAATTGAACTCCTTTTGCCTTTCTTGATGTCAATTTGTCTTCTCCTCAAGCTTTGACTCCAAGCTTTCACTTCTTGATCCTTCAAGTGTTGAATTTCTTGAATCTGCAGCAGTCGGGATCCTCCTTTCTTCAAATTGATGTCTCCTGCTCTGATACCACTGATGGAGAATGTTAATCTCCAAAAGAACAACTTATTCTTGTGATTAGAGCACCTCTATACCAAGAATAAGTCAAAACCTTTCACACATTTAGAGGATCAATTATTAACTATCAAAAGATTAACAATTCTGTGAAGAAGATGATACACAGAAAAGTCTGCTGTAGTATTTCTTCACATTGACCTATCAACTCTGTAAAGTTTTTGATGAAACTTTGTACGAATCATCTCCTAGAGATTGCGCATCCATTCCAAGTTGAATCTCTTCAAAAGATTAAGTGTAGCTTGAGAAATCAACTTCTCAAGTTACCTATGTCAGAAACTGTACTTCTGAGAAGTCGATTCAGACACCCCTAACTTCTTAACTTTGGTTCTCACAATATCTAACCCGTTTTGCCAAATGCTTTTAGCCACGAGTAGATCACCTTCCAACTTAAAGATTAAGTGCTTGCTTGCACAAAACTTTAAACTATGGAGTGAGCACTGATCAAAAGATTAAACTCGAAATTTGCGCCTGTTTCAGAGAACTGTAGACATTCAATACATATGAATGTTCCTACTCACAATTCTCCTAGCCTGTTTACAATTGGACTCTGAAATTCAGGTCACAGACTCATTAACTATGTCATCTATGACTATGCTAATGTACATATGTGTACACTTCTCTTGTCCTCTGATTGTAATCTTCTTCCACACTTTAGGAATTGATTCTTCCTTCATCATTTGATCTTCCAAGCCTTCAATTGGTGATTGGTATGCACCAACAAAAGTCTCAAAGGCTTGGTCACATTCTGTGGTCCATTCAAATTTTGTAATCAATGCATACAAAGGTTTTGCAATGTCTGCAAACTTGTGTACAAATTTTCTATAATACCCATAATGTCGCTTGAAAGTTTGTTCTTTTACATTTATCGAATTTGGAAGATCCACTATGACCTTAATTTTTCTCTCATCAGTTGAAATTCCATTTCTAGAAACTATGTGACCCAACATTCTCCCTTGCCTCACAAAGAACACACATTTCTCCGGATTTAGACATACTCTGTATGTTCTACATTTTTTGAATATATTTTCCAGATCTTTCAAATGATCTTGTCTTTTTAATGAAAAAGTGCAAAGATCATCAACATAAATTTCCATTATATTTCTAAGGAATTCCTTGAATATGTGACACATCAATCTTTGAAAGGTTGCTGGGGCATTAGTTAAACCAAAAGGCATAACCCTAAATACATAGATTCCCCATTCTGTGGAAAAAGCAGTTTTATGTTGGTCATCCAAAACTATTGGCACCTGATTATATCCTGAAAAACCATCCAAAAAACTATGGACCTCTTTACCCGCAACTCTTTCCAAAAGATGGTCTGTTATTGGTAATGGATAGCTATCCCTTATAGTTGCAGCATTAACTTTTTTCAAATTAATACATACCCTAAGTTTTCCATTCTTCTTAGGTACCACAACTATAGGAGATATCCACTCCGTATACTCAATCTCATAGATGAAATTGGCAGCGAGCAGTTTGTCAATTTATTCCTTTATTTTAGCAGAGTATTTGTCATTAAATGTATAGTGTCTTTGTTTGCTAGGTTTTGCATCAGGAGTAATAGGAATCTTATGTTCACAAATTTTAGGATAAATTCCCTTCAAATCCTTATAACTGTAAGCACACACATCCCTATAAGTTTTAGCCAATTTCCTCAATGTTTCCTCCTCTTGATTTGTCATGTCATCAGCTATGACAATGTGTCTATCTTCTTCCTCTTCTTGAGTGATCACCACCTTCTTAGTTTGTTCCTCATTGTCATATGCCTCCCCCTTTTTCTATTCTCTCTTTGGTTTCATTTTTAGAAGTAATCTGTCTTCTACTTCATAGGTCTTGAAATTTGAAGGTACATCAAATTGTTGATCTTCTTTCTTTATTATTTTTTTATTTTTTCAGCTTCTTGTTTGCGTGGTTAAAATATCTCTGGAAATCTCTGTACCAGCTCTGAGAAATAACCAGAACCCTAGAACAGTGTCCAGTTGAGTGTACCTTAAGAGGTCACATTTCGCTTCTAGTTGCATAGGGATTTGTCAAATCTCCCAACAATATACATATACATATACATTTACATATACATATACATATACATATACATATACATATACATATACATATACATATACATATACATATACATATACATATACATATACATATACATATACATATACATATACATATACATATACATATACATATACATATACATATACATATACTATACATATACATATACATATACATATACATATACATATACATATACATATACATATACATATACATATACATATACATACACATACACATACACATACACATACACATATACATATACATATACATATACATATACATACACATACACATATACATATACATATACATATACATATACATATACATACACATACACATACACATACACATACACATATACATATACATATACATACACATATACATATACATATACATATACATATACATATACATATACATATACATATACATATACATATACATATACATATACATATACATATACATATACATATACATATACATATACATATACATATACATATACATATACATATACATATACATATACATATACATATACATATACATATACATATACATATACATATACATATACATATATATATACATATACATATACACATACACATACACATACACATACACATATACATATACATACACATATACATATATACATATACATATACATATACATATACATACACATACACATACACATATACATATACATATACATATACATATACATATACATATACATATACATATACATATACATATACATATACATATACATATACATATACATATACATATACATATACATATACATATACATATACATATACATATACATATACATATACATATACATATACATATACATATACATATACATATACATATACATATACATATACATATACATATACATATACATATACATATACATATACATATACATATACATATACATATACATATACATATACATATGTAGCTCAGTGATGAGTAGCACCTCCTTTAATGTCAATCCGGGAAGACGTGAGGATGGTATGAAGACCTCGAGCAAGTGGCGGCACAAGTGCGTGAGTGAGAAGCACACAAGCATGCACACACATACACACACACGCGCACACACGGCAAGACAAAGAGAGAGAATCAATGGAGCTTTTAGATTACTTTCAAAATGCTCTTACAAGTTCGTTTCAATTACAATCTAACCTCAAAAATGAGCTCTCTAGCTCTTTTTATAGTTTTTGACTAGCTTTTGGCCCTGTCCAGACCTAGTGTCCGGCCTAGTTAAAAATTAGGTTCCAGGGCTTATTTGGGGGCTCAAACGAGATCTAAAAAATACGAAAATTGGTACGCAACTACTTCTAAGGCTCCTCAAGCTCAAGGACTCCTTGGCTTGCACAAAATGGAGCTACAAAAATGTGAAATGATATTTACAATGATTGTTAGTGATAAAAATCACTGTTGTTGTAGGGATTTCTTCTAGTGATCTGCCATACATATCTTCGAGTTCCCTACTTGCTCTTCCTCCCTGCATGTCCATCTCTTTGATCTACATTAGTGTCTTGAAAAAATATTGGCCTACTTGCCAGATCTTCTTTGACTGCCCTGTTTGCTTGTGCTGTCCCTTCGCTCTGACTCCCTTCTTTGACTTTCCCGTCTTGTAAGTCCTGGTGTACCAAGGCTACTGCCAACACCCCCCCCCCCACTCTCGCGTCTGTCGCCCCTGACAGACCCTTGTCTAGCTGCTTTTTGGACGTAGTATTGTACAACATCGGCGGCGAGGTGGTGTTCTTCTAACCTGAGTCCCCTTGCTAGATCTGTCAGCAATGCATCCCAATTGACTGGCCCTGGGACATCTGGATGTGGCACCCGTAACTGTTCTGAGTGAATGGTTCGCTCCACAGCAAATAAATGGAGGAGATGTGAGGGTCTGGGTACAAATATTTCTGAGTGGTATTCCCAGAACCCTGTTATGAACATCTCTTCGAATGTTTGTTTAAAGCAGGCTGGGAGGTATTTTATTCTGGCGTGCCAAGCATATATCACCTCTATGGAAGGAGTGGTGCTCATGTCATAAACTAAATCTTGGTTTCCTGTAAGGAATCCGACGCCGGAGAAGTGTGGGTCCTTGATATTCTTGAATGTCCTGAATGTAATAAGCATTAACTCAAAAATTTTCATGCACATCTGGGCCATTACATCAGGGGTATTCCTTAATCGGATGCTCCAGTGCCGTATAGTGGAAATCATGTAATTGACGGTGGGAGGCCCTTGAGGGGGTGCTAGATAGACGTAGTTTAACCATTTGGCGCATCCCTTGATATTCTTGACTGCAATGGTAAACTCTGGCCATGTGCGTCTGCGGAGTACAGGAACATAACAAGGGTTATATTTAATAAAAAGAGGCATATTCGTCCAGGTGCGAACCATCTCCGGGTAGGTTTCGAGGAGTCGGATCCTCCAAGTGGGTTGATGAATGGATCCTTTTTGAGCGCTCTCTGGGATGTCATCTGGCCCAAATTGTGTAGCCAACGTTGGAGGTTTGCCACATCTTTGTTGGATTTCTGCATTGTAGTCCGCCAGGAGTATACAATATGGCACGTATTGATCATCATTGGTTCCTATCCATCTATGGTGGGACATGCTGCGGAAGTATTCTGATTTAATAATAGTGTCCTCTATCTTTGCCATAGATTGGATTTGAACTGCCACTCGATCTTCATGAGTTGATGCTGTTTTCTCTAGTGTCTGGAGCCACTCAGGTACTTCAATTTCTAACGTATCCATTCCTTCTGCGGTTTGCTCACCACCTGGCATTGGCATAGGAACGTATGGTTCCTCATACGTTGTGGTCGCGATCCGCGGCACTTCTGGTCCAAAGCTGATGCAGCAGTGGCTATGAGTTTCTTCTCATCACTTTTTGTTATCTCATCTGCTGTGTATTCTGGATACCATACCTCGGGTTCTCTATCGTAGAATTTTTCCGGTGTACTCTATGCATCTTTTTTTTTTTTTTTTGAATAAGCTGGTTCTTTCGAGAAGATGATATCACTTGTGTGTGCTGGTTGGATCTCCCGTCGAACTGGATATTTACAGTACTTCCAAGTATCTAATCCAACAGAAAAGTCGATACCATATTAGGTAGATCGCGTGAAGGGGAGACATGTCAGCAGAAGCTGCCGAAAGTGGGGCGATGAGGCTTCAAAAATGGAAGAGAACTGCTGTTCGTGAGGGGCAGAGATAAGACGTGCATATAGCATGGGCAGCGCACGTTTGAGGGGAGGAAGCAAAAAGAGAAGAGAAGTACAGGGAGGACCGCGGAGGGAGCATACAAAGAGCATATGTTTATATGAGGAGGAGTCTGTAGGCTATCACGGAGAAGGATTGCGCATATGAAAAGCTGACCACTTATGGATAGATAGGGGGCATGCGTGTGACTGTAGAGGTTTGCTGTGTCAACTTCATGCAGAATATTAGAGTTTGCTCTCATATGTTTATGTTATATATACACATCGCGCCAACAGAGGCCTTGCATGTTTGTCTCCTCTATCAGCCGTCATGTCAATAACCATGAATGAGCATCTTTAATTGGAGTGACACTCAGTCGTGGAATAGAGAAGGAACTTCATCAGGATCAGATAAGCACATGCAATACACATATCTTCAGGTTAAGCTGCATTGAAGAAGTTCGTTTGAGACAAAGGATACTGGGAGCAGCAACTGTAGAATCGTTTGAGGATTTGCTGATCTTCTGAACAAGTTGTGTGCTGAAGTTTCCCTGGAGACCAATTTTATCTTCAACTGGCTTTACCGAGTACTACTTCAATTCAGATTCTGGAAGAATTTGCAGGTATCAAAAATATAAAGATGATGACAAGCTAGGGCACATATTAGATGTCTCCTGTTGTAATTGTGATGTATTATAAAACAAAAAAAGTATAGCTGAGCTTACAATCTTCAGAGAAGGTCGAATGTTTTTCTCCTCTATGCTGAGTATCTAATTTGGGCGCTCAATCTGTTCAATCTTCTGGTTTACTCAATCGAAATGTATTGAGAAAGATTTCTAGACTATCCTCGATGCCGACCATGCTCTTGGGTTGTCTGGCCTGTATCTATATGCAGAAAATGCAAAGAATTGTTTTCGTCATCTTGTTCCTATGCATTCCCCTTAGGTGTACCGTTCTCGGAAATCAACAAACAGAGTGCTGCCACAAGCTTGCTCCATCGTTGCCAGCGGTAGCAAAACTTTTTAAAAAGGATTTCTGCTCTAAGTTCTTTTGCGGATCAAGGAGGAAGCCAACTTTATATTCCCCCTGGAATATGGTAAACTGGGAGTTTCAACCTCACGAGCCATTTTACTCTTTTTATTGATAAGGACGCTACTATCCTCGGCTCACAGATAAGTTCTCTCTGTTATCTGCTGAAACCTACAGACGTACTTCACATAGAATACTTTGCTATACTTGGCGCTGATCATATTTACAAAATAATGCGGATATCGTCAGTCTGCATAATCATAGCATTCAGGTTTCTTGTGCGCATACGAGGCTTGTGATTGGAACTTCTTTGGCAACATGAGATTGAATATCACGTATAAGCATATGGTTGATCTTGATAGCATAATCAAAATTTATACTGTAGTAATTTTTATGCGTATGCTGGATGGTCACTTGCCCGTGCAAAGTGACATTTCATTTTTTTTTGCATTAGTTACTATGTATATGAACATGGTTGACCTTGATAGGAGAATGAAAATTTCTACTGTATTTCTTAAATGTCTGCTGAGCTGCTACTCGCACGTGCAATAGTCTTCGCAGAATTCAAGGGACTGGCCTGTCATAGATCCGCTTCCCTCGTATGAAAGAGGTAGAGAGCTTCCAGGTGGGAGATACATCAGTTTGAATCATTGAGCTATGGCTCATACTTCCCTTGTTTGGCACTTAAACGTCTGCAATATATATTTTACGTGAAGAAAACTAATTCTAATGGAGAGAGATGACGTTAGATAGTGATAGACTTGTGCATTGGAATGAAAATCTTGAGTGTTGACTTGTCCTAAAACCAAAGATAAAAATTATGCGAATGGGATTAGAGTCAATGGATGAACAATCATGTTAATTTAGAAAGATTCACGATGCATCAAGTTTTGCGTACTCGTGCTTTTGAGGCACTCTATGTGCTAGATCTATTTGAACATTCTCTCCCTTCTTTTCTATGAACCCCGACGACATGCTGGTGAACCCGACGTGAAAGGAGGGGGTGAGTGAATTATAGAACCACAAAGATTAGCATAATCAAAATGGAAGAGATCCTAGCTCAATTCCGACGATTTCAAGAAGAGGATAGGCGTCAAAAAGCCATCCAATCACTTCATGAACGTCTAGTCAATCGGTGTGGCTTTTTCAATGGAAAGAATGTCTCAAAGTTCTGCAAAGAATATGAACTCGAGGCCAAATATCTAGGTGTCGGATTAAGTCCAATGACGGAAAAAGAACTATGCGAAAACTTTATCTATGTGTCGGATTACGACGTGAGAGACCAAATAATGCAAATAAATCAAACGACATGGTCTCGATACAAAGCGACACTTCTTAGGCAGTTTATGCTAGAAGACCTTGATAAAGTAACTCGTAGATCTTTCCTGAGGTGGGTTCATATGCCCAAAGACCAACCAATTCTTGAGATCAAAGAAGAGTTTGAGCGACAATATGATGATCTTTCTGAGCACGATAAGAGGTGCATGAGTCATGAAAGGGTTTCGTTGTTTCTTCGAACAATCGATGTTAATGCCCGAGAGGAGTTAATTCCACTTCTTCAAGATATAGACTCCGACTCAGGACTCACAGAGGATTGGATGCTCGTCCATGAAGCTGTGATGAAATACGTAAAGAAACAACAAACAATAGAGAAATTTTTAAATGATTGGAGAACAGATCTTCAAACAGATGAAAATTATAACCATGTTCCAAGCATTTTACCAATCGTGGATAATGTTCAAGTCCATGAGGTTGTAGAGACCCCATTTGGGCATGAAGTAGATATGCATGGGCTTAATATTCATAGTGATGATGAGAAATATGAAGAAACTTCTAAAAGTGCGATTGATGTAACCTCAAAGGTTACAAGGTGCCAAGAGCCCCTAGACTTCTTTACAATGATTATATCTTTAGGTGCTATAAGTGGACAAAGCACGAAGGTGGGAGGGTCAAAAGAGCAAGTGGAAGCTAATCAAAATCAAACCAAACTAAACCAACATCAAACCAAACAAACAACAAACATAAAACAAAACAAAAACCAACAAAACCCAACAAGAAATCAAGATGAAGCTTCCTCTACTCCGATAAATTCCTCACATCGAATAAAAGATAATCAAACAAATCAAGAAACATATCAAGATGCAAACAAAGAGATAGAGATATCTAGAAGGCTCATAGGTGACCAAATAGAGATAAAAGATGAGATACAAATAGAGAACCTAATAAATATGTCTGAAGATCGAGCTCGAGATGCATCCTTACATGGTGACATCGGGCAAGATGTGGAGTATGATTGGATGTCACTTGATGGTGATGATCCTCTTCTAACACAAGATTCGGATAGAACTTCTGATCTAATGACTGAATTACATGAAGGAACTCCCATAGAACATGATGTTGAATCTAAGGACCTGTCAATAGAAGATCCGATGGGTAAGAAAATGGATATGCAGGAATCCACATTAAACATGCATACAGAGATGCAAGAAAACGAACTTACTTATATAAAGGAGGACATGCAAACAATGAGTCCTCTAGAGGTTGAAATGTGTGATGACGAAGATGAGTATGATGCTAATCTAGAGGATGTACAAATGATAAGTCCTCTAGATAGTGATGTGTATGGCGATGGTGATAAGCATGATCCTAATCCTACCGATAGTTTAGATCAAGATCAAGATACTGATATGCTTTTGAGCGAAGCCACATTGAACAAAGATCCCACACATAAAAAAGAGGATAAGTTGGATGGAGTTCAAAATAATGATATGTATGTAAATGATGCTACATTCTATGAAGAGAGAAATATGAATGAACATGAGGAGGATGAGAAAATACCATTGATCATTTCTCTAAATACTGATATGTATGTCAAAAATAATCATGTTGAGTTGAGTCCACACGTTGAAGAAATTGAGCATAAAGTGGCAGATGAAATGTTTATTGTGACATATGATAAATCAGATGCGTGTATAGCATTGAAGGATATCCAATGTAAAACTATTGAGTCAAACGATTGCAACGATGAAGCTCAAGTTGATTTGAATGCGTATGTTGAGATTCTCATACATGATGAGATTCTTGAGCAAGAATCAGTGATTGAAGAATCAATGCTTGAAGAAGGTGGACTAAGCACATCCTCTGAAGAGAATGAGCAAGAAATGATTGAGAGATATGAAGAATTCTATGATGGGATCTTGAATAAAGAAGTTGAGTTCCCGTCAATCAACATACACTGTCCTATAAGGTGTAAAAATTATGATGAGTTTGATCTTGATAAGAAAGTCTCTAGTGATATTGAAGATGAAGACTTTCTTGGATTCAGTGATATTGAGTCTCTTCATGAAAATGGGCAAATGAATTTGGAAAAAGACAATGATGAAGAGTTCCTGGAAAGATTGGAGAAAGAAGCAGACTTCATAATTTCCGAAACTCAGTCAGAAAGGAATGATTTTGCCATGGAGAATAAAGATGACTGTGTCTTGATGTCTGAGTATGATGAACACTTCCATTGGAAGTGGGATTCAAATGATTCTATTCAAAAACCTCATCTTAACGGTGATGAAGACATGATAGAAGATATTGAAAGGGATAAAACTCCTATAAATGATCTCAAGCATGAAATAAAAGAAAATACATGCTTGCAAGAAAATTTCAATTATGAATCAAACATATGCAAATTTCAAACTTCATATACATGTATTCATGACTCTGCACATGATGAATTTGAAAGAATCATAAATAAAGATACTCATGCTCAGATAATTGAAATATGGATATCCAAATTCTCTGAGAGTTACAAAGACCAAACAAGCTGCCAAGAGGTAGACAAGCAAAAAAGGTGGCTTGTATACATATTTACTGTATTTATGAATGCAACACTGATTGGTGCAATTCAAAGATGGCTTGTTTTTAAACATACCTTCTTTGGAGAATTTATTTGTGAAAATGTATTGGAAAGGAATTTCTTGTATTCACAAGAAATTCAAAAGTGACTTTTGTAAATATAAGTATGTAAATACTTAATAATTATGTTTTGATTTTTTGAGATGGATAAAAGTAAATATAAAAATAAATAAATAAATAAATAAATAAATAAACAAATAATTGCATAAATAAATAGAGCAAGAAAATGCATCTAGCTCTCAAGAAAATGAAAATTTTTCAAAATAAACTTTTTGAATATGATGCTACTAATGTGTTTTCTGAGTTTATAAGAACAGGTGTTGATATGGAGCTAATTGGAGATCTAGGAGTTTGATGGATTGTGCAGGAGGCAACCACTTTCAAATTACATCTTTATGGTTTATTGCAAATGGTTTTTGAAGTTCTTTCATGGATTGCATGTACATATTGTGTCATATGATTTGATGTTTCTCATGATTTGTTTAGTTTCTATGAGTGCAGGAATGATCAAGCGAGGCCAACGGAGATGATGACTCAAGAACAAAGCCGTGAAAATCTTTTTCATTAGCTATCGTGCTTTAACCCTGATCTTTTCTTTGCACCATCTTTGAGATGCATTGCATGCCAAATATGCATGTAAAAAAATATATAGAAAACACGTCTTTGAAATTCCATAGAAGCACGTCCATCTGCACAATTAGATAGGTAAATATCATTGAAAAATAATAAAGCAAGTTTTGAGTGATAAGAGAGAACAGATCTGAGTAAGGAAGAGTGATTGCATCTGTAAGAGAGTGGAGTTGAGAGTGATGTGAGCTTCCTTGCTTAGATACCATGAAACTTTGATTTTCGCACCATTTTTGTTTTTTCTTCATGCACCAAACGCATGCATAAATGAAATGTAAAGAGCACGAGTGATATTTTGGTTAAAACCCATAGTTGCACGAGTGATTGCACTTGTATTGAATTGTATATCCATGATGAAAATGTGAGTTCAATTTGAGTGTACATCCTCAACACCGAATTCCTAATATCTCCCTATTTGCACCATGCTGTTTCTTGTGCACTTAGAGTATGCATATGTAGGGCTCATTACATGGCCGTGCATAGGCACATTTGTTTTAACCCATGCACTTGATTTCACTCACATTTGGATTCTTGAAGACTTGCAGATACCGAGATCGATGCTGGTGCATCCGGAGGATGCACAGGTTCAGAGGGGGTGGATGTGGTCGCGATCCGCGGCACTTCTGGTCCAAAGCTGATGCAGCAGTGGCTATGAGTTTCTTCTCATCACTTTTTGTTATCTCATCTGCTGTGTATTCTGGATACCATACCTCGGGTTCTCTATCGTAGAATTTTTCCGGTGTACTCTATGCATCTTTTTTTTTTTTTTTGAATAAGCTGGTTCTTTCGAGAAGATGATATCACTTGTGTGTGCTGGTTGGATCTCCCGTCGAACTGGATATTTACAGTACTTCCAAGTATCTAATCCAACAGAAAAGTCGATACCATATTAGGTAGATCGCGTGAAGGGGAGACATGTCAGCAGAAGCTGCCGAAAGTGGGGCGATGAGGCTTCAAAAATGGAAGAGAACTGCTGTTCGTGAGGGGCAGAGATAAGACGTGCATATAGCATGGGCAGCGCACGTTTGAGGGGAGGAAGCAAAAAGAGAAGAGAAGTACAGGGAGGACCGCGGAGGGAGCATACAAAGAGCATATGTTTATATGAGGAGGAGTCTGTAGGCTATCACGGAGAAGGATTGCGCATATGAAAAGCTGACCACTTATGGATAGATAGGGGGCATGCGTGTGACTGTAGAGGTTTGCTGTGTCAACTTCATGCAGAATATTAGAGTTTGCTCTCATATGTTTATGTTATATATACACATCGCGCCAACAGAGGCCTTGCATGTTTGTCTCCTCTATCAGCCGTCATGTCAATAACCATGAATGAGCATCTTTAATTGGAGTGACACTCAGTCGTGGAATAGAGAAGGAACTTCATCAGGATCAGATAAGCACATGCAATACACATATCTTCAGGTTAAGCTGCATTGAAGAAGTTCGTTTGAGACAAAGGATACTGGGAGCAGCAACTGTAGAATCGTTTGAGGATTTGCTGATCTTCTGAACAAGTTGTGTGCTGAAGTTTCCCTGGAGACCAATTTTATCTTCAACTGGCTTTACCGAGTACTACTTCAATTCAGATTCTGGAAGAATTTGCAGGTATCAAAAATATAAAGATGATGACAAGCTAGGGCACATATTAGATGTCTCCTGTTGTAATTGTGATGTATTATAAAACAAAAAAAGTATAGCTGAGCTTACAATCTTCAGAGAAGGTCGAATGTTTTTCTCCTCTATGCTGAGTATCTAATTTGGGCGCTCAATCTGTTCAATCTTCTGGTTTACTCAATCGAAATGTATTGAGAAAGATTTCTAGACTATCCTCGATGCCGACCATGCTCTTGGGTTGTCTGGCCTGTATCTATATGCAGAAAATGCAAAGAATCGTTTTCGTCATCTTGTTCCTATGCATTCCCCTTAGGTGTACCGTTCTCGGAAATCAACAAACAGAGTGCTGCCACAAGCTTGCTCCATCGTTGCCAGCGGTAGCAAAACTTTTTAAAAAGGATTTCTGCTCTAAGTTCTTTTGCGGATCAAGGAGGAAGCCAACTTTATATTCCCCCTGGAATATGGTAAACTGGGAGTTTCAACCTCACGAGCCATTTTACTCTTTTTATTGATAAGGACGCTACTATCCTCGGCTCACAGATAAGTTCTCTCTGTTATCTGCTGAAACCTACAGACGTACTTCACATAGAATACTTTGCTATACTTGGCGCTGATCATATTTACAAAATAATGCGGATATCGTCAGTCTGCATAATCATAGCATTCAGGTTTCTTGTGCGCATACGAGGCTTGTGATTGGAACTTCTTTGGCAACATGAGATTGAATATCACGTATAAGCATATGGTTGATCTTGATAGCATAATCAAAATTTATACTGTAGTAATTTTTATGCGTATGCTGGATGGTCACTTGCCCGTGCAAAGTGACATTTCATTTTTTTTTGCATTAGTTACTATGTATATGAACATGGTTGACCTTGATAGGAGAATGAAAATTTCTACTGTATTTCTTAAATGTCTGCTGAGCTGCTACTCGCACGTGCAATAGTCTTCGCAGAATTCAAGGGACTGGCCTGTCATAGATCCGCTTCCCTCGTATGAAAGAGGTAGAGAGCTTCCAGGTGGGAGATACATCAGTTTGAATCATTGAGCTATGGCTCATACTTCCCTTGTTTGGCACTTAAACGTCTGCAATATATATTTTACGTGAAGAAAACTAATTCTAATGGAGAGAGATGACGTTAGATAGTGATAGACTTGTGCATTGGAATGAAAATCTTGAGTGTTGACTTGTCCTAAAACCAAAGATAAAAATTATGCGAATGGGATTAGAGTCAATGGATGAACAATCATGTTAATTTAGAAAGATTCACGATGCATCAAGTTTTGCGTACTCGTGCTTTTGAGGCACTCTATGTGCTAGATCTATTTGAACATTCTCTCCCTTCTTTTCTATGAACCCCGACGACAACGTCTCATCTACCTCGATGGGTACCAAATCCTCGGGTTCTGGTTCGACAACTGGAGAGGGCTGCCTTTCGTGTGTGAGTAATCTTGCCTGTAATTCGGCCACCTGCTCTTTCAATGTCTTGACTTCCTCAGAAGTCGTGGTCGTTTCTGTGACTCTGGGTGCTGTCTGTTGCTCTTGGAGTTGATTGCGCAGCCCATCACGTTCCCTTTCCAAGTCATCATGAGCTTCTAATAGATCTGCATAGCTGTCCAAGATGGTCTTCATTGTCTCTGAGGGCACAGCTTTAAACTGCTCTGGGTCAATTTCGTGGGGAGAGCCTTCCATTGCTGCTTCTAGATTTGCTTCATTTTGCTGCTGCAGTCTCTTGTTCTCTTCAAGGGCGGCCGCCATGTGTTTTCTGAGAAGTGCCAGGTTACGCCGGACTTTGAGATTATCGGCTTGGTATACTTCGAGCAAAGCTTCTAGTTGTTTGACACCTGATTCTGTCGATGGTTGGGGTGCCTCCAATAATGTTTGGTGAGCCTGCTCAAGCGTCGTGTAGTGTTGATTCAGTTCTGCATTTTCTGTTTGTAGAATGTGAAATTGTCTTTGTAAGTTCTGATGGTGCGTTGCCAGTTGTTGATGCCGGTTGTCCAGAGCTTTGTACTCATTCTGGAGCTGGTATACACATTGATTTAATGCTAAAAATATGCTATTTACATTAAATAATGCTGGGAGGGGTGAAGATGCAGGGGGAATGGGGGCGGGAATGGGAGATGTGAATGATGTGGATGTAAGTGGAGAGGTGGGTGGAGGGGGTATGGGCGATGAGGGTGGCATGGGGGGAGGGAGCGGTGCTGTGGCAGGTGATGTTTCCATCGTGTCAACTGTTTGAGTGACGGTGTAGATGGGAATCGTGGGTGAGGTGGATGTGACATCGGTGAACAGGGTGGTGAAGGTGGGCATGGTGACTCCCCCGAATTGGATTCCCGGAGAGAGTGGAATGCCCATGACAATGGTAGTGGTAGTGGACGTGGTAGTGCTAGTGTCCTGTGGTGGGGTAAATTGGGTAGTGCGAGGTGGGGATGGTGGTGACAACGGTGCTTCCTGATATTCTTCTGCTTGCGCTGCCTCGCCTGGTGCTGATGTATTGATGTGAATTTGCTTCCCGGACCTCCTGGGACGAACAGGAACCCTTTTCTCAAACCTGTGAATGTAGGCCACTGCCTCATGAATGGCCTCATCCAGTCCTACGGCGTCGGCATGAAGGTTCATGGACTCAATGAACAACTCGTCCACACCTTCCTCAACTAGCAAGTCGTTCATGAGTCTCTTGCCCTGTTCTAGAGACATCTTATGCTGTTCCTGAACCAGTCGCATGGTTCGATATAGTCTCTTGATTTGTGCCGAATATGCTGGGGCACTTGCTAACTCGGAGAGTTCGTCATATTCTTGATGTTGTTCTTCGTCGGCTTCTTCTTCGTCTCCTCTTGCCTCTTGTTCATCTACATCGACTTCTACAACTTGTGGTTGGGTGGGGGCCGATGTTGTTGTTTGGGGTTGTGGTTCCTGAGCTCGCTCTGCTTCAGCTTCGAGATTAGAGTCATAGATCAACCTGGCAATTTCTTCATCCGTGAGGTCCTCAAGAGTAAATCCCTGTGGAAATTCCAAATCTGATGGAATGGGTGGAAACACCAGATTAGGTCCCTCTGTGCTTGGTCTTGGTAGCCGGATTGTGAATGGCCTAACTCGTCGTGTCTGGGGAGGGGTGATCTCTTGTGTAGTGGTAGCTCCCCTTGGTTGAGCACAGGGTAGTTGGACTCCCCCCCTCATCTTCTTTGATGGGGGACCTGCTGCTGATAGTCTTCTCTGGAATTCTTGGACTCGGGACCATACGAGTGCCCGCTGAACAGGCACGTCATAAGCCAAGCATCTATAAATTATTCTGGTCAGAGCACAACACCCGTGGAGCACATTCTTCTGTTTCTTGTTCCACCTTTGATGGGCTAGGTGGATCTGATCTATGATCCAGTGTGGCACATTGATGGGCAGGCTTTCTGTCTCTGCTAGATACAAGCTGAACCATATTTTCTTCGGAGGCATTGTGAATCGTTCTTGGGCGGGAAAAGCAAAATGTTGCATGATGGTTCGCAGGTGAAGCGCAATGGTAGGTGTCATCGCTACCATGTCCTTCAACTTATTAAGATCTTTGTGCTTCATTCGACCTGGAACCATGGTTTCCTTTTCTGTTGGGATGTGCATGCCATACATGCCCAATGCTTCTCTTACCAGATTGAGGGTCAACTTGAATCTTTTAAGCTCATTACCCGACAGCAGTGATGGCAACACAAAGGTGCTGTCGCCTCCCTTGGCCCTGCTCGGCGTGATGGTACTGATCAGATATGAACATCGTAAAAAATCCGGCTTTGGTAAGTGAGCCCTGAAATAACTGTCCACACCCGTTTTGATCCAAACTGATCTCATGACTTCGGCGTTTTGATAGCTTTCAAACTCGCGTGTGAAAAAGTGGTATCGACCCCATTTGCCATTGAATTCCAATTCTGCTTCCCAGAAATAGGTTCCATCGCCCAGTGGTCCAGCAACATCACTGAACCAATGCGCATGCTTACCTACTTGAGAAGTGTGCCCTTGAGGAGGATCCTGAATGGGGAGCACATGCACGGCTTGAAGCTCTTGCGGTCTTGCGGTGAGACGTGGCTCAAGGAGAAGTGTTTCTATGTCCACAATCTGGGCACCAGATCCGGCTTGAGAACTGGTACCTGCTTCTGCCATGGCCCTGTTCGCTGGTTGGTTCTGTGAGAATATAGAACCAAGTGTTAACATCGTAATGGACAGAATAAATCCGTTGTTGTCCCCGTTACAACATTAACATGAGGTGGATGGTGAGTTAGTGGTTAGTAAGTGCATGAAGACAGTGTGTGTAGTTAGTGCTTGTGTTGTCCTAGGAGACTACTGCAGTTAGTAAGTGGGTATGAATTTACAAATTGGGGTCGGGGGGTTTATTACAGGCCCTAGGCTGCCAAATGCAGTGAATGGGCTTTGCTTTCGGTTTCGGAGAGTCTCTACAGAGCTTTCTCGGTGTCGTGGTTTGAAAACGAGGCCTTTTTGGTGATGGAGAGTGTTAATCTCCAAAAGAACAAGTTAACCTTGAAGTTAGATCACTTCTATATCAAGGTTAACCTTAGACTCCACCAAACTTAGAGATCATTCACCAAATTATCAGAAATATTGAAAGTTCTGAAAAATCAACTTCTCAGAAAAGTCTGCTGCAGATTAGTCACTCATTGACTAATCAATCCTGTAAAGTTTTTGATAAAACTTTGCACAACACTTCGCCTTAAGGTTGCGCAACTTTGCCAAGTTAAATCTCTCAAAAAGATTAAGTACACACTGAGAAATGTGTGAAACACTTTACCTATGTCTGAAAGTGCTTCTCTGTAATGGCGACTTTGACACCTGCAACTTCTTAGTATTGGTTCTCCCAACTCTGAACCCGTTTCATCAAGATCTTCTAGCCATAGATGGCTTACCTTCCAACTTAGATTTTAAGCCCTCATTTGTGTAAAACTTTACACTGTGGACTGAGCACTGGCCATTTCTTTGAAGATGAAATGTGCGCCAGATTTCTCAACTCTTAGAACATCTTCACATATGAATGTTCCTAAGCAAAATTCTCACAACCTGATTGAAATTAAACTCTCAAATTCTAGCCATAGATAGATTAGCTATGGACTTAGATACGTGCAAAAGGATTCTTCAAAAGATTAAACACAGAAGGAGAATGGGAGAGAAGATCGACGCGCAGAATTCTACTGAATTTTCTTCTTCATTACTTTTCACACATATGGTTGATGATACATACAATGTTCATCACCTCTTCACCTATTCTTCTCTATCTGATCTATATCACTCACTCTCTTTATGAATACGTATCTGTAGATATATATACGAGTCTAACTCGTCATCCTTTTACAAAATACATTGAACTATTTACAAGAGTAATATACAAAAGAAACATTTCTGATTCCATTTTCTTCCTCTGAAAATAATCTTCACTCTTCCATATGTCTTCTCACTTTGATCTTCATAAAATCACTATTGATGATTGTTCTGCTCCAACAGCTCCCCCTCAATCTTCAATTGTGATTACCTGTATCTTCTTTATTCCTGCCATATCTTTAAACCTCTGCAATTTAGATCCATCCAAACTTTTAGTCATCATATCTGCAAGTTGATCTTTTGTAGGGGTGTGTATGACTTCAATTTCTTTCTCAATGACCTTCTCTCTCAGAAAATGATATTGTATTTCAATATGCTTAGTTCTAGCATGAAATACAGGATTAGCTGCCAAGTATAATGAACTCATGTTGTCTCCACAAATAATAGGAGTACTCTGAATCACATCAAAAACTTTCAAAAGTGTCTTTAGCCATATTACCTCTTTTGCAGCTTCCACCATACCTTTATATTCTGCCTCTGTAGATGACAAAGCAACTGTATGTTGCTTCTTGGAACACCATGAAATCAGTTTGTCTCCTACATAGCACAAGTATCCATGTGTTGATCTTCTATCATCAACATTACCTGCCCAATCTGCATCACTATATATCTTGATTCTTGTATCTGAAGTAAACCCATAGTACAACCCTTCTTTGAGTGTACCCTTGATGTACCTAAGTACTCTTTGTCCTGCAATCCAATGTTCCTTCCTAGGACAATGCATAAATTGTGAAAGCACACCAACTGCATATGACAAGTCAGGCCTTGTCAATGTAGCATAAATCAAGCTACCAACCAAACTTTGATAGAGTTTCATATCTCTGAACTCTTCTCCTCCAAACCTAGACAATTTATGGTTCACTTCCAAAGGTGTAGGTGCAACCCTGCAATCTTCCATTTTAAATTTGGTTAGCAAATTTTTAAGATACCTTTCTTGGGTCACATATACTCCATGTTGAGTATAAGTGATCTCCATTCCCAAGAAGAATGATAGATTCCCCAAATCACTGATTTTGAACTCTTTCTCCATCTGCTTTTTGATCATTTGTATCCCCTTATCATCTGTTCCTGTAAGTATTATGTCATCAACATAAATACAAACATAAATGAATCCATTTTCACTTGCTTTGACTAGCAAGCTACTATCTGCCTTTGATGCTTGAAAACCAAGATCATTCAAGAATTTTACAAGCCTATAATTCCAAGCCCTTGGGGCTTGCTTCAACCCATACAAAGCTCTCTTGAGCTTACACACATAATTTGGACTCACTTGATCTTTGAACCCATCTGGTTGCTCCATGTAGACTTCATCTGAAATGTAACCATTCAAGAAAGCATTTTTAACATCTAATTGAGACAACTTCCAACCTTTACAAGCAGCAATTGCTATGAGTGTCCTGATGGTTGTCATCTTTGCCACAGGACTATAAGTCTCATCATAGTCCACTCCATATGTCTGTGCATACCCTTTCACAACAAGTCTAGCTTTGTACCTAGACACACTTCCATCTGCAAATCTTTTAGTCTTGTAAACCCACTTACAACCAATGATTTTCTGGCTATTAGGTTTAGGAACCAAATCCCATGTTTGATTCTCTATCAATGCATCATACTCCTCTTGCATAGCATCTTCCCAATTCTTCTTCCCTTTGGCTTCTTCATATGTAGAAGGGTCTTCATCTGCTTTTACCAAATAAGCATAATCTTTAGTAGTCAAGAATGAAGTGTCATAGCTATACCTTGTAGGTTGCCATTTGTGCCTAGATGACCTCCTAACTTCTGCACTTCTTGAGGTCTCTGGTTCATCACATTCTGGATCAAACCTTGGCCTCTCTTCAACTTCAATCTGCACTTCATTACTCTCACTTTCATCAAGTAATTGAACCTTTGCTTTACCTTTCCTTTGTTCCACTACTTCTTCATCATCTGCATGTACATTGTATTTACCTGCATACCAAGTACCTTGCTCATCAAATGTAACATCCTTGGATACAATAAATTGCTTTGTGGATGGACTCCACAACCTGTATCCCATTTGCTTATCATCATAACCAATGAATACATACTTTTCTGCCTTAGGCTCCAACTTATGCCTCAATTGAGATGGCACATATGCATATGCCAAGCATCCAAATATTCTGCAATGATCCAAGGTAGGTTTCTTACCCCACCAAGCTTCATATGGTGTCATACCCTGCAAAGCTTTACAAGGCAATCTATTAACCAAATATGTAGCTATATTAACAGCCTCAGCCCACAAATAATTTGGGCAATTCTTCTCTTTCATCATGGACCTTGCAAACTCAACAAGAGTCCTATTTCTTCTTTCTGCTACCCCATTTTGTTGAGGAGAGTACCTGCAAGTAACTTCTCTCTTTATACCTGCATTCCACAAATAATCATTGAACTCATTTGAAAAATACTCTCCCCCTCCATCTGACCTTAGTCTCTTCAATTTTTGACCTGTAATCCTCTCTGAATATGCATGATAGTGTTTAAATGTATTAAACACTTCTGACTTTTCCTTAATCACATAAATTGTGATCCACCTGGTAGCATCATCAACATATATGCCATAATATCTTGAACCATTTATACTAAAGTCCTTTGAAGGACCCCACACATCTGTATGCACCAATTCAAGTCTTTCTGAATACATAAATCCATGCTTGGAATAGGATTGCTTATGAGCCTTACCTAATTGACATGCCTCACATCTGTATGTCATGTGTTGACCTGCAATGTTAGGCATTCCAAGCACTGAATCATTGTTAATCATTTCTTTGATACCTCTTTCATTAAAGTGTCCAAGTCTTTTGTGCCATAGATCCAATTCTGACACCTTCTGCTCTCCATATGTGAACATAGCATGTCCAACATTTCCTTGTACCTTCAATGTGAAAAGCCTTCCTTCTTTCTTTCCTGCAATAACTTGTTTATACCCTTGACTAGGGTCTTCCACATAAACTCCATCATTTGTGAACCTTACCTCATATCCTTTTTCCACAATTTGACCTACACTGATCAAATTCTTTGGAATTGTGGGAACATAAAGTACCTTACTCAGAAGAGTGCTCCCATCCTTAGCTTTGACTGAACCAATTGACTTTACCTTATGCTTTGTATTATCACCTGTTTGCACTGTATGATTAATTGCATTATGATCTAGGTCAGTCATCAAAGCAATATTTCCACTCAAATGATTACTACATCCTGAGTCAATATAGAACACTCTCATGTCCTCATGTGAGGTTTCACATGTATTCATAATGAGAGTCGAATCCTCCTTTTGATCTGATGCATAGTTGTAGTAGGTGTTATTATAGGATTGACTTTGGAAGTTTCTTCCACCACCTCTTCCAAAAGAATTCCTACCACCTCTACCTCTGAAATTTCCTCTCTGAAATCTACCACCTCTTGCTCTTTGATTAAAGTTCTGATAATTACCATTGTTTTGATTATTATGCCAACAATCATGAGATAGATGATTGGTCTTACCACATATCCAACAAGCTCTTGCATTATCTTTGTTGTTTCTGCCTCTTCCTCTACTTCTGCCATTTCCTCTTCCTCTTATGAAGTTTGCTTGGTTTGAAGTACCTTCTTCTTCACCTGATTGTTGCTTTCATTTGTTGGATTTCTTCTTGTCTTTAGAATACATTGCATGACCTGCACTCTTATCAACATCTCCTTTGACATCATTCTCAAAAGTTAGCATATGACCTAACAATTGATTCAAATCAGGAGTAAAGTGATCTAATGAAAGTTCTGTAGATAAAATGAAAGGCTTCCATTTCTCATCTCCTCTTAGTCCTGTGAGTATTTGTCTTACCAATTTGTCTTCTTCAATATCTTCATCAACTGCACCTAAAGAATCTGCAATGTCCTTCATCTTTGTCACATAATCAGAAATTGATTGTGAGGCCTTCTTCTTGAAGGTAGTAAACTCTGCCCATAGTGAAGCCTTCCTTGATTTGGTTGTATTTTGGAAATGCTCTTCCAAAGCATTCCAAATGTCACAAGCACTCTCAAGTCCTCTAATGTGAGGAAGCAAATAGTCATTGACTGCCATGTAGATGATGCTTCTTGCTTGAGCATCCTTCTTCATCCAATTCTTCAAATCTGCAAGCTCCTCCCTAGTTGGAACACTAGGATCTCTGAATTCTGGCTTTTCTTCATCTCCTGTGATGTATCCTATCAGATCTTTGCTCATAAGGTGAGCTTCCATCCTCATAGACCATGCAGGATAGTTCTCTCTATCCAACTTTTCAATTTGGAGACTATCTCCCATCTTTACTTCACCTGTAGCTTCAAATCTTTAACCTTTACAGATAATAAATGTACCTTTACTTCGAATATTGCTCCTTCTGATCCTTTTGATGCTCTTTGTATGTCTTCCTTCAAGTTTTCTTCAACCTTTACCCTTCTGCACCTTCAAGATGTAAAGATTTGTACTTCTGCAACAGTCGGAGTCTTCTTCACTTTAATTTTGACACAACCTGCTCTGATACCACTGATGGAGAGTGTTAATCTCCAAAAGAACAAGTTAACCTTGAAGTTAGATCACTTCTATATCAAGGTTAACCTTAGACTCCACCAAACTTAGAGATCATTCACCAAATTATCAGAAATATTGAAAGTTCTGAAAAATCAACTTCTCAGAAAAGTCTGCTGCAGATTAGTCACTCATTGACTAATCAATCCTGTAAAGTTTTTGATAAAACTTTGCACAACACTTCGCCTTAAGGTTGCGCAACTTTGCCAAGTTAAATCTCTCAAAAAGATTAAGTACACACTGAGAAATGTGTGAAACACTTTACCTATGTCTGAAAGTGCTTCTCTGTAATGGCGACTTTGACACCTGCAACTTCTTAGTATTGGTTCTCCCAACTCTGAACCCGTTTCATCAAGATCTTCTAGCCATAGATGGCTTACCTTCCAACTTAGATTTTAAGCCCTCATTTGTGTAAAACTTTACACTGTGGACTGAGCACTGGCCATTTCTTTGAAGATGAAATGTGCGCCAGATTTCTCAACTCTTAGAACATCTTCACATATGAATGTTCCTAAGCAAAATTCTCACAACCTGATTGAAATTAAACTCTCAAATTCTAGCCATAGATAGATTAGCTATGGACTTAGATACGTGCAAAAGGATTCTTCAAAAGATTAAACACAGAAGGAGAATGGGAGAGAAGATCGACGCGCAGAATTCTACTGAATTTTCTTCTTCATTACTTTTCACACATATGGTTGATGATACATACAATGTTCATCACCTCTTCACCTATTCTTCTCTATCTGATCTATATCACTCACTCTCTTTATGAATACGTATCTGTAGATATATATACGAGTCTAACTCGTCATCCTTTTACAAAATACATTGAACTATTTACAAGAGTAATATACAAAAGAAACATTTCTGATTCCATTTTCTTCCTCTGAAAATAATCTTCACTCTTCCATATGTCTTCTCACTTTGATCTTCATAAAATCACTATTGATGATTGTTCTGCTCCAACATTTGGGACCCATTTACAATTGATTACATGCACGCTCTTGGGTCTTGGTGTGTTCTTGAGCGTTGAGAACGAGTGAATACTGGCAGTATGCATAGCTGCGTTATGCTGTTTAGGTTGTGTCCTCAGCGTAGCTGCTTGTGCCATCAAGCAAGCCTTAGGCACCCAAATTTGTCTTGATTGTGGGCTAGCCTTCATCGACTTCTTGGGTACCCAAATATATTTCGCGTTAGTAGAAGAATTTCCGAAAGACTTCTTATTAGTGTCGTGTTGTTGGTTACTAATAAGAGGCTTTGCTCGTGTGGTTGGCTTGAGTGCCACCGGGTGTTCGCCTTTTCGCACCCACACTTGTTTCACTTGCTGGGACATTTTGCTGCGCAGGTACTTTGGATCCCCGACATAGGTAGTACTCTGCTTCTTCGGCCTGTGATCCACCTTGGGTTGTTGCCTTCTTCTGGCCTTTGGAAAAGAAGGGAGTCCCTTTGCATCCCGGACTCCTTTGTTGCGAATATCCTTCCTCTGCAACACATAGTTTTGGACAAGAACAGCAAGATCAACTTCATGTGCACCCCTGGAGGGACCAGGAGTCTGTGCCTTTTCTAGTTCCTTGAGTGCTCCCTTATCCAACTCTATTGTAATTCGACTATGATTGACCCATACCTGAAGAAGTCCACTTCTTAGGTTTAAGTTGACTGCTTGGTCATAGATCCAGTCTTGACCCAAGACAAGAGGTTCAGTGAGATCCTCATCTTGACACACTAGTACTTTAACTGTCATTGCCTCATCATGAATGTAGAGGGGAAGTTCCACCTCGCCCATACAAGGGGTTTCCACGCCTCCCAATCCTATAAGATATGCCTCCACAGGATTGACAGTTAACTGTAACTCTTGACAGTAAGACATTCTAATAGCACTAGTGGCTGCACCTGAGTCAATCAAGGCTCTTACAGTCCTTGCACTTTTTCCTTGCCCTATATCTAGGGTTACGAAAGGACGTCGATCAGTTATCCTAGGTGAGCTGGTTCCTGCGACTTCACACATTGCCATATGATATCCTTGATCTGCATAGTCATTTGTCCTAGGCTGCTCTCTACCTTGCCTACGTAATTTCATCCTTCTAATGCGTTCTAAAGCTTCTGCTTGAGCTTCTTCTCGCACTCGCTTTTCTTCCTCTTTGCGTTTCTTAGCAGTGTTGAGTCGACTAAGCATTTCCTCCGTGAGGGGTTCCTGATACAACTTGACTCTGCAACCGCTAATATAATTTGGGAGAACATCACCCTCTAATGTGGCCAATTGTACTGCTCCACTTGTGGAGATCCTATTGATGATCATAGGTCCGTAGCCTCTCTTTTCTAGCTTCCTCGCGTGTTGTTTGAGTGTATAGACTAGGACTAGATCTCCTGCTTTCAAGCCTTTATCCTTCACATGGGCATCGAAATATGCCTTCTGTCTCTTCTTGGCTGCATATATTCCTGCAGCGGCTCTTAGTCTTGTTTCCCCTAATCGTTCAAGGTCAAAGATCCTAGAGGAGAGTTCGTGACCTGTCCATTCGTGCTCTTGTGCTACTCTCAATGTAGGAATCAAGAAGTCCAAGGGTAGCACAACATTTTGGCCAAATACCATCTGAAAGGGAGTGGCTTGGAGTACCGTTTTGTAGGCCACTCGATATGCCCAAACAGCATGGTGTAGCTGTTTGTCCCAATCAGAGCGTTTAGTGTTCACTAATTTCGTCAGTACATTGCATAAAATCTTATTAGTGCTCTCAGCTTGTCCATTAGCTTGAGGATGATAGGGGGCAGACTTCTTGTGTATTACCAAGAATTCTTGGAGTAGATTTTCAATCACTTCGTTCAAGAAATGAGTGCCTCTATCACTTACAAGCTCTATAGGTAGCCCATATCTCGTGAATACATTCTCAAACAAGAATTTGGCAGTTGTTTGAGCATCGTTCTTGGTCGTAGCCTTTACCTCTACCCACTTGGTGAGATAGTCTGTTGCAACAATGATGTATTCCGCATGAGAACCCTTAGCTGGGGGATTAATAGGACCTACGAAGTCTATTCCCCACTTAGAGAATGCACGTCCACCCATCATAGGTTTCAGTGGCATCTCATCTTTGCGTATAGGATACTGAGTCCTTTGACAGACATCACACCGTTTCACATAGGTATGTGCATCCATGTGAAGGGTAGGCCACCAGAAGCCCGCAAATAGTATCGCTTTGGTCACCCGATCTGGTCCGAAGTGTCCTCCTGCTACACCTTGGTGAGCAGTTTCCAAGATCTTAAGATATTCACTCTCATGGACACACAATCTCAGGTAACCATCCTTACCGCGTTTGTATAGATTATCACCAATGAGTGAGTAATCCAAGGCTTCTTGTTCTAAACTCCTTTTCCTAGCCAGAGTCATGTCTGGAGGGGATGTGTTTGTCCTCAGGAATGATACTAGTGGTTCGCTCCATTCTGGCACTATGGCTACTTGATAAAGAGTAGCGTGTTCCACAGGTGGTTTAGTACAACAGGTTGGGCATTCCTTGCACAACTTTTGGACATCCGCTTCCATAGTTGGCCAATGCACTCCGAATCTCTTTAGAGTCTGTAAAGTTCGTTGCTTTGAATGGTGTTGCTCTAACGCACCTACATGTGCTAATTGCAACCATTTAGCGTACTCATCCTCGTCTACGCAACAAGCCAAGATCCCTTGATTTGTGTGCTTGTACATGCTTCCTGCCATGATGTGGTACTTTTGGGCTTTTACAACCTCTCTATTCCGTGTGTTTACCACTGGATGGTTAGGCCCGTATGTCAAGACTGGTACCAATGGCTTAGCCCACTGCGGTACAACTTCCAAATTAAACAAGTAAGCATCAGGAAGGTCATCTGACACTCCTTGTGGGGCTTCTCCAGATGTGAGTCTAGAGAGATGGTCTGCTCGTAAGTGAGTCCTACCTTTCCTTACCACAACCTCGAAGTCGTATTCCATTAGTAAGAGAAACCATCTTACTAATCTACCTGTATTGCATGGCTTGTTTACTAGGTACAACAATGCCTGATGATCAGTAAAAAATTTAAACTTATTTGCAAGCAAATAGTGTCTAAATTTCTTGACTGCATATACCATGCCTAATCCTTCTCGCTCTGTAGTGGTGTAATTCCGTTCAGCCGCATTCAACTGTCTACTGGCATAGGCAATTGGAAGATCCATATTACCTTCACCAGTAGGTTGTGCAAGCACACATCCAATAGCATAATTGGATGCATCCACGTGAACATGGAATGGCTTATTCCAATCTGGCGTGGTCAAGATTGGTGCTGAACATAATCTTCGTTTAAGTTCTTGGAAGGAATTCTCACATTCATCCGTCCACTCAAAGTTAGTGAGAAGTCCGTACATGGGCTTTGCAATGACAGCATACATGTGTATAAATCGTCGGTAATAACCACAGTGCCCCATGAAAGCTTGTACTTCCTTGACATTCTTTGGCCTAGGTAGCTCTGCTATGGCTCTCACTTTTTCTTCGTCGGTAGATATGCCATTCTTTGACACTATGTGTCCTAGAATCTTGCCTTGCCTGACCATAAAAACACACTTTTCTGGGTTCAGGCAGACCTGATATTCTCTACATTTGTCAAAGATTTGTCTGAGTTCAGGAATATGGGTTTGTCTAACATTGGAATGAGCACAGAGATCATCAACATAGACTTCTAAACTCTTTCTGAGGAACTCCTTAAACACATGGCACATCAGCCTGTGGAAGGTAGCTGGTGCGTTGGTAAGCCCAAATGGCATTACTCTAAAAGCAAAAATGCCCCATTCTGTGGCAAAGGCGGTCTTATGCTGATCCTCTGGAGCTATGGCTACTTGATTGTAGCCCGAAAATCCATCAAGGAAGCTGTACACTTCCTTGCCTGCCACTCTTTCTAAGAGATGTTCTGTGATGGGAAGCGGATAGTTATCTCGAATCGTGGCGGCGTTAACCTTTTTCAAGTTAATGCACACACGCAGTTTGCCATTCTTCTTGGGCACCACTACGATGGGGGATACCCATTCAGTGTGCTCAATTTCATAGATAAATCCAGCTTCGACTAGTCTATCTATCTCTTCCTTGATCTTAGCAGCATAGTTATCGTTATATGTATAAGGCTTTTGCTTAGAGGGTTTAGCATCTGAGGTCATAGGGATGGTGTGTGAGCATATGTCAAGGTCAACACCTTTCAAATCCTTGTAACTCCAAGCGAATACATCTCTGTATTCTCTTAGCAAGGTAATCAATTCGTGTTCTTCTTCTTCTGTCAGGTCATGGCCTATATACGTGCATCTCTCCTCTCCTTCTTCTATGGCCACTACTATTTTCTTGGTGGTTTCTTTGTTATCATAGGCCTCTCCTGATTGTGCCTCTCGTTTAGGCATTCTTATCATGACTCTCCTGTCATCTATCTCATACTTCTTAAAATTCTCTGGGACCTCAAACAAAGATTCTTCCTCCTCTGGTGAGACTTCTTTCTTCTTTCGTTTCTTTCCTTCCTCCCTTGGGGTCATATGCGTTGCTAATCTTACATCATTTGTAACCTCTCCATGCCTCTGGGGTTGAAATTCTACTTCATGGAAGTATTCTTCATCTGATGCAAATGGTGGGTCCATAATGATTGACTCTAGATCGGAGTCACTTGCATCCTCAAATGCATCAGGGCTAGGTTCACATTCTTCTAGAACTGCCTCTCCCATGATTGGCTCTATGGAGAAGACTGAAATGTCATAGCCATCCTCATCACAGTGAGGTGTCCATTGTTCTTCATTGATGGCTACGTCCATTGTTGCTAAACTTTCTGCCCAACCGTGAGGTTCAAATTCTTCGTCTGGAAAAACTACAGGTGCATAGGCTGGGTCTTGGATTGATCTATGGGTTTCTTTCGCACCTACCTCTCTGGCTTTCTCTCTCTTCTCTTCTTCTACTGCTACCTTGCACATCCATAAGTGAGTGTCTTCATGCATCCATGAGGATCCAGACCCTAGGGAATGCACCGATTCTGTATCATCTTTGGCTCTATGGATGGGATTCCATTGGATAGGAGGGACATCTCTGTGAGAATAATCTTTGAGATTGACTTTGGTCGTGACACCTAAGTGTTGCAGGTACAAAGAATTGGTCCCCCAATCCTGCACCACTTGCAACTGTCGCATAAATGGTCTTCCCAAAATCATCTCATAGGCATGATTTTTGCTGAAGTCACATATAGCAAAACTATGTTCAAACTCGACACCACAAGTGGTGAGAGTTATTCCTTCTAGCAATCCTAGGGGTCTCTCTATGTGACCATCGGCCATCTGCAATTTCATCCTCGTTGGCCTGAGTGCTGGCTTGCCCCAACGCTTCCATAAGGAGGTGGTGGCAATTGCCACTCCTGCACCTGAGTCCAAAATCGCCTTGGTGGTGTACTCCTGGTAGGTAATGGGAAGATAGGTGTTCCCTTCTTCGCCTTCACACATATCTCCTATCTTATCCAAGGGAATTTCTGGCACTGTCCTATGGGATCCTGCCCGGGAATGAGGTTTTGCGACTTCAGTTACTCGACTGGCTGCACATTTCCGCGCGTTTGGTCTATCCTCAGGCAGTTCTTCCACAGTGAGATCGCGTTGCACCTTGGTGTTCGTTACTACCCACGTGTTCCTTGGTATGACTGAGTCGTCGTTCCTTACCATGACTGTGGGTGCTCTCATACACGTGGACTTTGCTTCCCATGGGCCTGTGAAGTGGGGTAGCTCTTGTGTGGAATTAGACTCAAAGTCCAATCCCTCGTGAGACTGAGTACTCTCATGTTCCCCGTAAATGGATGGGATGTCTTGTGGGAATTGGTCGTGTGCATCGTCCACAAGTTCAAAAGGAGGGGCGACCTCGCTTTCGTTATCCCATTTGTCTTCTTGAATCTCTCGTAGGAAGTCTGGTGCAAACCGATTCATAGAAGAAGAAGTGTCTGGCTCTGTAGAATTAGGTACATATGCTACCTGGGAAGGAGGGCTTATTCTATTGTTGGCTCTTTCCTCGTTCTCATGGGTGGCTGGAGCACAAGCTTCCTGGGGGGGGGGTTACTTATTCTATTACTTTTCCGAACAGGCTCATACGCTCTCTGAGAAGGAATGTGGGTCACCTGTGGAGGTACATAAGCTTTCGGGGGAGGCTCCTATGACTTTTGGGGAGGAAGATAGGCTCCTTGAGGAGGCACATGGGCTTCCTGAAGAGGCTGGCTTATCCGTTCTCTTGCCCTTTCCTTTCTTTGAGGGGTAGGTTCCTTTTCTGGCTGTGCAATTAGCCTCCCTAATCTTTCTAAGGAGGGGAAGGTGTCTGGTTTAGTGGAATTGGCCACATACACTTCTGACGGGGAATGCTTCATGTTTTTGCTTGCTTTATCTTTTTCTTGATTTTTTTCTTCCTTGGCAGATCTTGCAATTATTTCCTCTAACTTCTCTAGGAATCCATCCAGTGTAATTGCGTTTTGGCTGAGCCCGAGTAATTGAAAAGGCGACTGGCTTCAAACATAGTCTGAGCCAATGCGACCATTTTCGCACACAGTTTGGTTCTTTCTATCTATAGGTCAGCTCTAGGATAGCACTTGTCGTGATCCGTGACGTTTGGCCCTTCTTGGATTTTGGCCTGATATGCTTTGAGCATCATGTCTATGTCTTCAGGAGTGGGATCAGCTAATACTGATCCTACTCTAGGGGGTGGTGGGATTTGATGAAGCGGTGGGTAAGGTGGTGGGTTGGATGGAGATGAGAGTGGTGAAGGCGGGGTAATGTGAGAGGGAGTCTGAGCTGTGAGTTCAGTTATCCTCGCTTTGGTTTCTCTTATGCTTTCCTCAAGCTCACTCATCTTTTTAGCCCATTGTCTTTTCATTCTTTCTCGACTATCTTTCCAAACTCTAGTCCTTTTCTTGGTTATGCTCTCTGTTTCACTAGCCTTTGGGCCCTTTTCCTGGTCTACACCCTGGTTTTGTTGCAGTGCTTGGGCTCTAGTGACTACCTGTACTGGTGCAGTGGAAGTGACACTTCCTGAGGAATCTACCACTAACCCAATAACGTTGATCGGAGTGATTTTTGGCATATTATTAGGATTCTTAGGGCAATCTCGTACAAGGTGTTCTTTTCCACAATCTTGGCAAAAACCTTGGATCGTTACTGGCTGGGGTTGTGTAGGTGGAGGCAAGGGACAATCACGAATGAGGTGATCTCCTTGACACCGGTAGCATGGACCTCTAGGGAATGGTGGTCGTACCTGCCTAGGTTGAGGCCTGGGGTTGGGGTTTGCATACATGACGTTCGTGTAATCTGACTCCCAACTAGGTTCACTTGGTTCTTCACTATAGTAAGACTCACCATGTTCTGGAGACTGCATGTAGTAAGCCTGGGGACTATCGACATGTGTAGAATCAAAGCTATGGTCACTTGGGTCACTTTCTGAGATCAATGGGGTTACTGGTACTATGGCCCTATTCAGGTTTTCTTCTTCAACAGCATACTTTACTGGAATCACGTTAGCGGGGTTTGTTGGCTGTTGAGCTAGTACAGGTTGGGGTCTCTGTTGGGCCTGATATTGTGGTTGGTAGGGTTGTTGGGGTCTAGCATATTGTGGTGGGGGAGGATACTGGTTCTGGTATCTGCCTTGTTGGTAGGGCTGAGGGTAGGGTTGCCTAACTGCCTGCTTGTTGTATGGGCAATCTTGCGCAGTGTGGTTTGTGTACTTCCGTTCTATAGTGCAGTACTGGCTACTAGGGTTAACTTGGGGTTGAGCCATAATGGGACAGACGTTTGCCATATGGTCACCACCGCATGTATAGCACCTTTTCACAGGGGCAAACCTTGGGATTTGTTTGCTAGTTACACCTAATTTTTGAGCTACCTTCTCAGCGAGTTCCTCAATTGATGTAGATTACGTGGAAGAGTGGCTAGATGCACTATCTGAATCTTTGTAGATTTTGGAAAGCTCTAGCTCTTCCCCTAGGTTATCTTCAATGTCAATGCACATGCGTACACATTCTTCTATGGTCCTAGGGTCCTTTAGATACACATAGGATCTCAATTTCGTACTCAGCAATCCATCAAGGAATAAGGCTACTTGTTTAGCAGATGTGGGTAGCTCCGAAATAGGGCACCTTTCAAGATATTGTCTAAATCTTCTTCCGGCCAATCTGACAGTCTCTTGGGGGGTCTGTTTGAAGCTGTGAATCAATGAGGAGGTATTGTGTCTTATGCCGCTCTTAGAGAACTCTACAATGAATGCCTCTAGGAGTTGGTCTATGCTCCTGAACTGGCGCTCATCCAATGGCTGAAACCATGTAAGTGCCGTATTCCTAAGGGTTAGACCGAAGGCATTGTACTGCGTGAACAGATCTTCCACTTGTTCAGCTCTCAAGACTTGCTTGAACTCCGCCACATGATCATAGGGATCTCCTGTGCCGTCAAAGTAATTCTTCATGGACTTAACTAGCTGGGTGGGTCTCAAAGTTCTTGTGTGCTCTCTAGGCCTCGGCAGAGGGAATCCATCTACATTTCTTTGGTTCCTGTGGGCTCTAAGCATCTCAGGTTCTACCCTATTCGTCTCCGTTCTCGTCCTTTCTCTGCCCACTGGGTTGGCAAAACTTACTTCTGGTCTATCTCTACTTCTGTCTCTTTGCGTACCATGAGCTTGAGATGTTCCAGCCCCAGGGTGACCATAGGATACATTTGATCTTGGTTGGGGGAAAATAAATTCACCCTTCCAAGTGTAGGCATGCCTATCGTTTTCTGTCACCACAAAGATCCGTTCTGAAGCATGATCTAAGTAGGTCACTCTGCCTGGGCTATCCGGATCCTTAAACTCATAGATCATGATATTTCCTATGTCTGTTGGCTGATTAGACTTATACCTCCAAAAGGCTTCATCAGTTTCTCGATTGAGGAGCAACTCTATGCTCTTGTTGTCTTGGGGGACCCATTCAGGCGTGATAATCCTAGTGAGAACTGATTTACCTCGAGGGGTTCTAGGTTCCGCACCCATGTTCCCTTGTTCCAGGTCACCTAAGTCCGCTTCTGAGATTACATTCCCAAAGTCATCTGTCCTATCAGGGTGACTAGTGACTACATATATAGTTCCTTCTTTGTCCAGGTATGCACCATTTTCAAACTTGACAGCTGGGTGCTCTAGTCCAATGGATTGATCAGGATTTTTAATCTGGACCACGGATCTTCCTAGGCCGTCCTCATAGATGCTAGCACCTAGTCGGTTGGTCCTAAGATATTCCAGCTGTGTTTTGTAAGGGCCTTCTACCCTGTACAAATAAGGCACTCCTGAACTTCCCGTAGGTCTGTCCATGCCTTGAGACATTTCTGACTCACTGGTCTCAGAGCTAGGGTAGTATGAGTGGTGGCTCAACTGCTGGGCCCAAGACCTTGCAGTGTGATTGACACTAGCCTCTGAAGACCTAAGGCTTTGTCTTTCCCTTGCTAAATGTCGTCCCGATCTAAGGTTCATATGCCTATCTAAGTAGCCCAATTCTTTGCCCAGAGTACAACCTCGTTGCCGCTCAATTGGTATTAGTCACTTGATTCTTTTTAGTTATTTTATCACGTTTGAGTTCTTGTCTGATATCACGTCGTCGGAATACTTGAGTGTTCTTCGTAATTTCAGGTTGATCGTTCCACGTTAGGTTCTTTCCTTTATGTTATCGACAGTACAGTAGCTAAGTTTTTAGCTTGAACTTGAGTTTTTTGATAGTCTTCAACTTGATAACTGCCTATCGTCGCCCTGGCTTACTCCTATCACTAGTCGTTCTTAGCTTGAGCTAGGAAATGACAGAGGGAGTTGAGAATATTCCAACCTTACTTGTTGATCCCTTGCTTTATGGTGCTCAAGAACCCGGTTCTCAAGCTTGCAAAGAAATCTTGCTTTGTATGCTCCAAGTTGCTCTCAATGGACCTATAAAAGTCCCACGGTTAGCTCAATGCTTATATTCAAAGGACAAAACCAACCACTTTCATTTATGTGACACAAACACACATCTGCATTGTGACTTTTAGGAAAATAATTCTAAAGACCCCTGACTTGATCCCCCTGGGTATGGTCAACTTCAAAATACCTTATCAAAAAATCGATGCATTATCTTTATAAAAAACAGTTGAGGGCGTGTAGTATATGTCACGAGCTTTCCAACAAGCCCAAGAGCTCAAAAATCGGATTTCGTATGAAAAAGTTAGGACTGTTCAGGGTTTAGGGAGTTAAATCAGAATTCAATACAAGCTAACAGTCAAACA